>PVKH010008627.1:0-19362 GCA_004027955.1 Chaetophractus vellerosus | reverse complement strand
TGCCCTGCCCGTGGCGGCTTTTGCCTGTCCGTGGCAGCTTTTTGCCCTGCCCACGGCGGCTCCGGCCCGCCCATGGCAGCTTGCCATTCTCAAGGCGGTCTGCCCGCTAGGAGAGGTCCCCGGGAACCGAACCCAGGGCCTCCCATGTGGTTTCCCAGCGAGCTCTTTATCCACTGAGCTATCTAGCCGGGCCCTGTCTATTTCTTAATTGGGTAGTTTGTCTTTTTGTTGTTGCATCGTATTATCTCTTTGTATATCATGGACATTAAACCCTTACCACATATGTGATTGCCAGATATTTTCTCCCATTGAATTGGATGCCTTTTCACCCTTTTGACAAAGTCCTTTAAGGTGCAAAATTGTTTAATTTGAGGAGGTCCTGTTTAGCTAGCTATCTTTTGTTGGTTGTGCTTTTGATGTAAGGTTTAAGGAACTACCGCCTACCACAAGATCTTAAAGATGTTTTCCTAAATTTTCTTCTTGGAGTTTTATGGTTGTTGCTTTATATTTAGGTTCTTTTTTTGTAAACCACTGTAGCTAAGTACATACTATGCTTTAAAGGCATGAAGTGAGAGTCCTCCAACTTCATTCTTCTTTAAGACATTTTTGGCTGTTTGAGGCCCCTTATTCTTGCAAATAAATTTCATAATTGACTTTTCTATTTCTACAAAATAGGCTGTTGGGATTTTTGTTGGGATTGCATTGAATCTTTAAATCACTTTGGGTAGAATTGACATCTTAACGATATTTAGTCTTCCAGTCCATGAATGTGGAATGTCCTTCCATTTATTTAAATCTTCTTTGGTTTCTTTTGTAGTTTTCTGAATACAGGTCCTTTATGTCCTAGGTTAAGTTTATTCCTAAATATTTAATTGTTTTAGTTGCTATTTTAAATGTAATTTTTTTTTCTGTCCCAGGCTTTTCATCTTTGGGAAGTTTTGGATGACTGTTTCAATCTCTTTACTTGTGATTGGTTTGTTGAGGTCTTCTATTTCTTCTAGGTTCAGTGTAGGTGGTTTGTGTGTTTCTAAGAATTTGTCCATCTTGTCTACATTTTCTAGGTTTTTGGTATACAGTTGTTCATAGTATCCTCTTATGATTTGTTATTTCTGTGGAGTCAGTGGTAAGGTTCCCCCTATCATTTCTGATTTTATTTGCATCTTTTCTCTTTATTTCTTTGTCAGTCTAGCTAAGAGTTTGTTGATTTTTGTTGATCTTAAAGAATGAACTTTTGGTTTTGTTGATTTTCTGTTTTCTTATTCTTGATTTCATTTATTTCAACTCTGATCTTTACTATTTCTTTCCTTCGGCATGTTTGGGATTAATTTGCTGTTTTTCTTCTTTCAGGTGTACAGTTTTAGCTGTTCAATTTTAGCTCTAAAAATGTAAGCATTGAGGGTTATACATTTCCCTTTCAGCACTGCTGAGAGGTATCTCATAGTTTTTTTGTTTGTTTGCTTGCTTATTTGTTTGTTTTAACCCCTACAGATTTTGATATGTTGTGTTCTCATTTGTCATTCGTCCTAAGATATTTGCTGAATTCTCTTGCAGGTTCGTTGACCCACGATTATATAAGAGTGCATTGCTTAATCTCCATATATTTATGAATTTTCCCTTTTTTCCATCCATTATTGATTTCCAGCTTCATTCTGTTATGATCAGAGAAAATGTTTTGTGTAATTTCCATCTTTTTAAATTTGTTGAGACTTGTCTTATGGCCCAACATATTGTCTCTTGGAGAAGGATCCATGAGCACTTCAAAAAAGGTATATCCTGTTTTGGGGTGCAATGCTCTATAGATGTCGTTTAGTTTTAGTCCATTTATTGTATTATTCAAGCTCTGTTTCTTCATTTATCCTCTGTCCAGATGTTCTATCTAGTACTGAGAGTAGTGTATTAAAATCTCCAGCTAATATTGTAGAGACATCTATTTCTCTCTTCAGTTTTGCCAGTGTGTTCCTCGTGTATCTTGGGTCACCCAGGTTAGGTGCAAACATATTTAGAGTAGTTATTTCTTCTTGGTGAATTGTCCCTTTTATTAATATGTAATGACCTGTTTATCCCTTATATCAGTTTTGCATTTAAATTCTCTTTTGTCCAATATTAGTATCGCTATTCCATCTCTTTTTTTAGTTACTGTTTACATGGAAACTCTTTTGCCAACCTTTCTCCTTCATCCTGGTTGTGTTCTTATGTCTGAGGTGAATCTCTTGTAGACAACGTATAGATGGCTCATATCTTTGTATCCATTCTATCAGTCTATGTCTTTTGATTGGAGGGTTCAAGCTATTAACATTAAATGTTATTCTGTAAAGGCATTACTTACTTCATCCATTTTGTCCTTTGGCTTTCTGTTGTCATATCTTATTATTGTCTTTTTACCCTGAAATTCAACCTTCTTAATAACCTTCATTTCAACAATTTTCTCTAAGTCTCTTGTCCTTATTTTTTCCTTTCAGGTTGCTGTACTCCCTTTAGTATCTTTTGTAATTCTGGCCTTTTGGTAACATATTCTATCAGTTTTTGTTTGTGATGACTTTGAACTCACTGTCATTTTTGAAGGACCGTTTTTGCCAGATACAGAATTTTGGCTGGCAGTTTTTCTCTTTCAGTGTCTTAAATACATTATACTACTTTCTTCTTTCCTCCATGGTTTCTGATGAGAGGCTGGCACTTAATGTTATCGAGGTTCCCTTGTATGTGATGCTTTGCTTTTCTCTTGCTGCTTTCAGAATCCTCTCTTCATCTCTGATATTTGTCATTCTGAATAGTGGGTGTCTTGGAGTAGGTTTATTCAGATTTATTCAGTTTGGGTGTGTTGTCCTTCTTGGATAGTGATTTATGTCTTTCATAAGGGTTGGGAAGTTTTCCATCATTATTTCCTCAAATATTCTTTTTGCCCCTTTTCCATTCTCTTCTCTTTCAGGACATTGATAATGCATATGTTTGTTCATTTTGCTTTGTCTTGCAGTTCTCTGAATCCCTGTTCCATTTTTCCCCACTCTTTTCTCTTTCTGTTCTCCTGTCTTTTTCAGTTCAGATGTTCTGTCTTTGAAATCACTAATTGTGTCTTTGAGCAATTCAAATCTGTGCTTCTGTGCCTCTAATATATTTTAATCCCGTCCATCGTGTCTTCCATTCTCATAAGCTGTTATTTTTCTTTGCAGGCTTTCAAATTGTTCTTTATGCTCACTCAGTGTCTTCTTAATATCCTTTATCTCTTTTGTCAAATTTTCTTCCAATTCTTTTTATTGATTTAGGAGAGTTGTGTGATTGTCTTAAATCCTGTATCTCTTCAGGATATTTGGTTTGTTCCTTTGGCTGGGCCATCTCTTCCTGTTTCCTAGGATGGCTTGTAATTTTTTGTTGATGTCTAAGCATTTGAATATGTTAGTGAATTTACTCTGATAGCCTATTTTTCTCTCTTGCCTATTTATTTTTATTTATTTATCATTTGAAGTACGGGGGCTGGGGATTGAACCTGGAACCTCGTATTTGGGAGGCCGGCACTCAACCCCTGAGCCACATCAGCTTCCCTGAGTTATTTTTGTTTGTTTGTTTGTTGTGTTTGTTGTTTTTTTTTTTTTTTTTCCCAGCAGGCACTGGAAACTGAACCTGTGATCTCTTACGTGGGAGGTGGGCACTCAACCACTTGAGCCACATTTGGTCCTATTCCCTCCCCGCCCCTGCCCCCCGTAGCTCTTCTTTGGTATTTGGTTCAACTTCTGCTAAATCTTTAAACTTGCCTAGCTTAAGTTATCAAAGTTGGGCCAGGGACTCACTAATGTGATACATATTTTCTCCCAGAACTTTGGGTTGAGAGAGACGTCTCTAAAAGCAGTTTTTCTCCATATAATATCCAGACCGGGGAGCAGATTGCACTTGTCAGCACACCTTTCCATGGAGGTCTTTCTTTCAGTCTCTGCTTTTCTGCATTTTGTTTGGCCAGGGCCGAGATTCAAAGTGGGCTCTGCTTGCCAAATTCACTGAAGAGAAGCCCCCTGACTTCCCCTCCCTTTTCCCTTGTAACAGTTTTGACAGGGAGGAAGATGTCTGTTCCCCTCTCAGTTGGTGTCAGTGAGCCAGGGGTTTATTCCAGGTTAATATTTTAGGGATGGGGGAGCAGAATCCTTCTGGGTCGTCCTTACATAAAACAATATAAAAAAAAAATTGTTGCCTTCTCAGGCATTTGGTAACTTATGTTTGTTGTTTTGGGTTCTTTGTCTCTCTGTCCCTCACTCTTCTGGAAGTTGTGTAGCATTGTCCAGGTCTGCTGACTCCCAAAGCAGGTCACTTGGACAACTTTTGGCCTTTTATCCATTGTTTTTGTGAAACAGTTGAGCCCTGCCTTCCATACTCTGGTGCCATCATCCCAGAACTATATCTGAAGTTTTTAAATGTCACTATTGGTTGTTTCTGTTTGATCTTTGTAGAATCAGATTTCCTTTTTATAATTATCTTAGAGCTTATTTTTTCATTTGTAAAATTTGGATTGTATGTCTAATGATTAAGGTTAAATGAAAATATTCCTGAACATATCTAGTGCACATATTATGTATTAGACACTTAAATGAGCTTGTTTAAACTGAATACACACTGGCATTTTGGTATTATGTAGTTTTAGCAAACTTCTAGTTAATGTAATTATTTCATATTATATTAAAAATGATAAATCCTTTTTTTCCATCTTGAATGGAGCATTTATTGTTTTTTTGACCTGAAATGTATTGTTTTGTTTGTTGACTCTCTGGGCCAGGGATTCTTCTCCCCTGCCCCCCCACCCCCCAATATAATGAAGTTTATGTAGAGAGAAATTTTAGATTGCATAAAAGTTAAACCAAAAATATAGGAGATTCCCATATACCCCACCCCCTTCCCCTTCCAGGTTTTCCCCCATTAATTACATCTTACATCATTGTGATACATTTGTTACACTTGATGAACAAATAATGAAACATTGTTACTAACCAAGGTCTGTAGTTGACATTATTGTTTACATTTGTTTTGTTTTGTTTTTTTGTTTGTTTTGTTAAATATCCCCCCCTTTCTGCTTGTTCTTGCTCTGTTCATTTTTGTGTTCTTCTGTGTCTGCTTTGTCTCCCCCCGTTGCGGTGATGCGCCGAGTCAGCTCACTGCGCGGGCAGCTTGCCCTGCCCGCGGCGGCTCTATGCCCTGCCCGCGGCGGCTCTATGCCCTGCCCGCGGCGGCTCTATGCCCTGCCCGCGGCGGCTCTATGCCCTGCCCGCGGCGGCTCTATGCCCTGCCCGCGGCGGCTCTATGCCCTGCCCGCGGCGGCTCTATGCCCTGCCCGCGGCGGCTTGCCCTCTCAAGGCAGTCTGCCTGCTCAGAGAGGCCCCCGGGAACTGAACCCAGGGCCTCCCATGTGGTGAACCGGCACCCTATCCACTGGGCTACAGCCAGCCCCCTGTTTACATTTTCATCTGTGTAGTTTTATAGGATTTGATGAAATACATAATGGACTGTATCATCATGGTAATATTATGCAGAACTATTCTAATACCCTAAAAATGCCCTATGTTCCACCTATTCTTTCCTTCTCCTCACCACAGAATATCTGGTAACCACTATCTTTATATCAGTGTTACAGATTTTTCTGTTATAATAAGTCTGCTTTGGTCCATGGTTGTATTTCACCCTTACGTTTGTTCAGTCCTCAGTCTTGATGATTTTGGAATGGTGATGCCTACTCTGTTCAGATTGAGAGGGGGCTTAGATCTTATGGGGCAAATGGAAGGAACTTTTCCTTGCTGTTGTAGATACTTTGTTTTTTGGAATGGGGGTTGTCCATCGTAATCATTTTGATAGTTGTCCTTGGTGAGTCCAATGACCCAGTGAGAAGTTTGGCTGCAACTCTGCTGAGATTCAAGGGCTCAGCTGGCAGGTGATCAGACCAAAGAGTTAAGTTTCTGGGACATATATTTAACAGGTATAGTGGTAATTATAGGATAAAATAAAAGGGGTAGAAGACTCATGAGTAGGGAAATGATAATGAAGTCTAGCTATTACATTTGGGAAATAGATTATGATGTATTCCAAGGTAAGCCCACTAATGGCATGCTGATTTCATGGGGTTGTGTACCTTGCCTATGGTGTCCAGATGTCTCTAGAGCCCTCAGGAGCGCCCTATTTCATTTTTGTTTACTGTGGCGGTCACTGCGATCTGTCTGAGACGTGCTTAAGTGTAACCCCTGAAATGACTGACCAACTCACTTTGAAATCTTTTAGTCGTAGAAACTTTTGTTTAATGTCTTCCCCGTTTGGCCAAGGTCTTTTTCCAAATGCATCATTGCTTGGCATTTGGTATTAGTTACCTGGTGTCAGGGAGGCTCATCTCTGGGAGTCATGTGCCACAATAGATGTAAGGTAGTGAGTTTATTTGCTGAGATTGGCTTAGAGAGAAGGCCTGCTTGAGTAACAAGGGCTTTTCAGGAGATAACTCTTAGGCAATAGTTATTACTTGGTTATGTTTTAGTTTTACAAGAATAAGGTTCTTAAGTACAAATCATTACTATCGTAGGCTTGGTATATCGGTCTGTTTTCCTTTTATTAGGCCCTGCCTATGTACTGTAGAGATTCTTGCCACTCTATTTAAGAATGTAGCAGGACTCTCTAGGATTGGAACTTAATATTTTGTTGGTTATTGTGTGGGTTTCCACCCACTGAGATAATACCCTATGACAACTTGAACACATTCATATTCCATAGAGGATTGCCCCAGGTGTACCTTTCCTCACACATCCCCTCATTGCCAGCACCCTGCACTGGTGACCCTCCCTTGCCTTAGATACTAAAAGAGCACTCTCACAATTGTATTCTCAACCACAGTCTACATCCTCCCCAGAGTTCACCTGTTCCTTCCTCCAGTCCTCCCCCCAGCTCCGTGGATGGCCCAACCCATTCCCCCCAACCCTGCTCACACTCTAGCACCATCAACCCCACTCACACATTGCTGCACCCCCATCTCCCTCATTCACTGCCAAACTGCCACCCTCCACCTTATTATAGATTCTGGGCCAGAGATTCTTGATGCTTACATTTGCTGAAGTTATAACCTGTGTCTTTGAAATGCCAACTCATCCATTCTCTTCTTTTTTTCTTTTCTTTAAAAGAAAATGCTGAAGTGAAATTTAAAGATTTTCTTCTGTCCTTGAAGACTATGATGTTTACTGAAGATGAGGCTCTTTGTGTTGTAGATGTGCTAAAGGAGAAATCTGGTGTGATACAGGATGCTTTAAAAAAGGTAAGCATGTTTTTGATTTTGGGTGCATTTGGGAGCAGTGATTAGAACTTAACTTACTGGGGCCAGCTGTAGCTCAATTGGTAGGGCGCTGGTTTACCACATGGGAGGCCCCAGGTTCGGTTCCTGGGGCCTCCTTGAGCGGGCAGACCGCCTTGAGAAGGCAAAGCTGCCTGTGGGCAGGGCAAGGCCGCCGCACAGTGAGCTGACTTGGCGGTTCGCCACAGCGGGGGGCGGGGGAGACAAGCAGACACAGAAGAACGAAAAATGAACACAGCAAGAACAGCAGAAAGGGGGGGATATATGATAAAATAATAATAATAAAAAAAGTTAACTTACTCAGACTGCTGTTAGAACTAGTATTATCTACTTCCATCCTTCACACCCAAAAATACGTAATCACATCTAAAATTTCTAGAATGCCCAAAATTATTTTATATATCCATACTAATTGCTATATTCATTTAGTTTAGTCAGATGCCTGTTGAGTCATATAATACTTTGACAAAAATGAATTCCTTGAGATAAGTAAGATGACTTATAGGACCTAAGTCATTTGGCGCTTGCCTGAATTGAAACTTGCTTTGTTCCGACCGAAAGTGTGGAACTCAGTCAGGTGATTTCTGGTAGCATACATCGAATGGATTGTCGACTGAAGATAGCATCACCCAACATCCTTGGAAACCTTTGTTCTTTATTGCATGTGTGTGTGATATTTCCCTTCTAAAAATAAATGATTTGGATAGGAGAAGCATTGCTATTTTGCATGGCTGATAAAAGTTTATAAAAAACAAAAAAACCCATGGGGTTAATATCTGTATTCTCACAGGTCATGTTCACTTTATTATTATGTTTTGTGTCATATTGGGAAAGGCGACAAGTTTTCTAAAATCTTATTTATGTAAGATAAGCTGATTTGGTGTCTGGTATTCACTATTAGATGGTTGCATTTTTCTAAAAATATGGTTAAAGACACTCATACATGTAACTATTACTCTGCTATAAAAACATTTGTGGCTTCCTTTTGTTAAGATAAAAACCACTCTAGTTGAAGCCATTATCTCTCTCCTGAACTCTTGCAGTAGTATCCTTAATTGATGTTACTACTTCCTCTCATAGCCCTTTAATCTGTATTTTTCCATACAATTGCAAGGGTGACCTTTAAGAGGTAAATCTAGTTACATTACTCACTGCTTTTCAAACCCTTTACTACCCTTTCTCTTTGCACTTAAAACATAATCCAAATGCCTTAGCAGGCCTCTGCCTACCTCTCTCTGTAGCATCATCTCATGTTATTTTTCCCGCTCCCTCACTACATTTCACTCATACTAGGTCTTCTCTAGTACCCCAAGCTTTTCTCTTCTGCTTAGATTGTCATGTTTTTCCCCACCCACCCCACCTTCTCCAGATTCTTCCCCTGGCCAAATGCACCTTCATGTCTCAGCTTAAATATCATTTCCTTACTTACATTGGGCTAACTTGAGCTCCTAGTCTAAATTGTTCTCCCTGCTTTTCTCTCTCATAGCTCTCTGTATTTTTTAAAAAATAACATTTATCATTATATAATAAACAGAAATAAGTATATAATTATAATGCTTATTTCTTCCATTTGACTCTTAAGTTCCATGGTTGTGTCGAGGACATCATGTCTGTTTTTGCTCAGTATTGTATTCCTAATGGTTGACACATAGTAGACACTCAGATATTTAATTAAGTCTGTCCTACTTCCAATTATCTAGTAACAATTTGTTCTACAAGTCCATAGCATTTTACAATGTAGTATGCTTATTGGATAGTCTCTGTGTGGTGCCAGCAGTGACCCAGAGGAAACAAGATGTTGGAGGGTAGTCAGTGCAGTAAGGGTGATAACGTTATTTGACTTTGAATACAATGTCAGATCATTCTATTGCAAGGAGCTTCCTTGAAATTTTTGATAGAATTTCTCCTTGTACTTTATTATAATGGGTGAATACATATGTAAAAAAGGTTCTTAGTTATTTATGGGAATTGGGAAAAACTCCTAGCAGAGAAAAGCCTCCAGCTGAAGTTACTACCTAGCTGTTTAAAATAATTAATATTGTTTTGGCACATTTTGTCCTTGATCACACCCGCACCCACCTCTCAAGTGTGTACTCTAGCTTTCGTTTCTCATTAAACCCTTTACTTGCTTATTTAAAAAATATATTGTTTTTTAAAATAAAAAATAATTGCTTTAAGTCTTTTGAGTAAGGATGTTACCGGTGGCTTATGGGGGCAACAGTAGTCATTTCATTTTCTGAGACAGCCTTGAACTCTAGAGACTGGGTAGTAAATCAGAGTCAAGGAGGAAGTTGGGGATTGTTATTTTATTTTTGGCAGGTCAAGGAGAAAGTTGGGGATTGTTAAAGATAGTGTTTTGAAATAGAGCAGGTGTTTTGAATCTGTTCACATTTTTCCCCTTCCCTGGAGCTATTTTGCTTTGGATTAAAATTTTGTACTTGGCTTCTCATGGGGTGGTTCTCTTCTCATCTGTGTGACTGGGGGCCCTTGTAGATCTCTTGTATCCTTGAATGGATAATTAGTTTAGTTTCTTCCTTTTCCCTGCCATAGAAACTGAGGTCCTAGATAGAGTTAATAGATTTCAAGTGTGCAGATGTACATGAGCCCCCATACCTAATAAAGAACAATTAAAAGGAAGAGGGAAGATAAATACAGAGACACTGGCATAGGCAGAGGTTAGAACTAGATGAGTTAGAGGACTTGCTCACCAATTAGATATGGTGGCTAAAGAAGAGTATAGTATGATTGCTCGTTTTCGTTCCTCAGTAACTGGATAGATTGTGGTGGTGGTATTTGTGACCACTTTGCATAGGAAGAAAGAATGGAGAACTGTGAAAATTTTTATGAAGAAGTGGCATTTCTTAAGACAATTTAAGTGAAGATGATCATTTCACAGTTGAATATATATTTCTCTGGAGTTGAAGAAAGAGTGCAATGTGAATGATAGAGCAAAGTAATCTATCACTAGTGCATATGATAAATATATTTTATTTTAGACCAGGGAGGATGTGGAGAGTGACAAGAAATCTCAAGCATGAACCTTGTGAAACACCAACATTGAAGGGCAGGGAAAGTTACAAAGGATACTGAAGAGGAGCAGTAGGAGGTGGAACACCCTGGTGTGGGGATGGGGAGGTGATCAACAACGATGTGTTTTGGAGGGGTTAAGGAGGATAAGGGCTGAAAAACTTGATTTGATATCCTTTAGTGAAAGCAGTTTCATTGGAGTGTAAGTGATGAAAGAATGGGAAAGATGACAGAGTGTTGACTGTGAATAAACTGATATGGGAGGAAGTAAATAGAGTAAAAGCTATAAAGGGCTGCAGAATTGGAAAGGAGATGTTACATTGTGTGTGTGCACATACCACTGTGTTTGTCAGAAGATACTTGTGTCTCATATTTTGTAGAGTGTGGGTTAAGATCCTGAGCTCTAAAGTCAGATTTCTTGGATTCAAATCTTGAGCTATGCGACTAAATTATTTAACTTCAGTGTCTGTTTCCCCATCGCTAAAATGGTGATAATAAGGTTTTTGAGAATTAGAGACAATACATGTTAGGTACTTAGAGTTTCTAGCATACAGTAAATTCAAAAATGTTAATATTGATTACTAGTAAGAAAATGTTAAGATTTATTATTTTGATTTTTAAAAAATTGTTCTTTAAATATACTTGCCTACATTATGTGGTTTTTCAAAATTTTAAACTATTTTGACATCATGCTATGTAACTGGAGGAAGATTGCCTACTTAAATTTTTTCCTACATTCCCTTTTCCTTCCCCTCTCAATTTTTGTTGCTTATAGTATTCCTGTTTATTAGATATTTGTAGTATTTAAAGTCTGTTCTGTGACTATAACTTTCATGTTTGCTTTAGCTTTAGTTCCATAGTTTAATGGGTTCAAAGCCCTATGTCACTTCTTTTGTCAGAATAAAAAATTCATCTCTCGGTAGGCTGAAGTTGTTTTTCCTGGAATTTCTTTAAGGAAACAAAATTTTGGCAGGTTAAAATGCTTCTTCATTGCCTTTTTACATTGCTTTTGTACTCGAATGATAGTTTAGTGGGGTATAGTGTTCCTGGGTTTCGCTTTCTTTTCTGGAATTTTGCATGCACTGCTTTACTGTTCTCTACATTCATAGTGTTGGATAGAGGTCTGAGAACAGCTTGAACTTTGTTTTCATTTATTTTTGTCAAACCACACAGTTACACAAAAGTATCCTTTGGCAATCAAGTGTTTATTATTTATAAGATTTTTCCTGTGTCCACTGGAACTGTACAAACATAAAGTTTCTTGGAAGTTTAGTGCTTTTACTATAATATGGCTTAGCATTGACTCCATTATCCATATTCCTTTGGTTACAGCATGTCTTTTCAATTATTAGATTCAAGCTGACTTTTATTTCTGAGAAGTTTTATATAATATCCATTATTTCAGTTCTTTTAAAGACATCAGTTAAGAATATGTTAGGTCCCCTTTGCCTATCTTATATTTCTTATTTTAGTCCTCTTCTTAAAAAGAAAACAAATTTATTTCCACTGCTTTTTATTTATGCCTACCAGTTCTGGACTCTGTGGCCCTTTCCATGTTTTCAGCAAGTTTCTTTTTGCTCCTTCTAATTGTATTATATTTCTTGGATGGTGTTAGTTTTACTTCCACTGGAATTTTGTCAGCTCATTTTCATCTCATTCAATGGTCTTATTTCTTCTCTGAGTTCTTTCTTGTGTGCCTGCTCTTTGCTCTTGTTTTCCAGAGATGACTGCTGTATTAGATTTTTAAAAATTATCATGATAGGAGCACTCGGCTTAAGCAGTTGAGTGCCCATCTTCTACATGGGAGGTCCTGGGTTCGGTTCCCAGTGCCTCCTAAAGAAAAGCCAGCAGAACAGTGAGCAAACAGATGAGGGAGCCAATACAAGGAAGCCGATGTGGCTCAGTGGTTGAGCGCTGGCTTCCCTCATATGAGGTCCCAGGTTCAATCTCTGGCCCTGTTACCTCAAAAAAAAAAAAAAAAAAAATTATGTATATATCACAACTTTTATATACTCTTTGGCAACTTTTTTCTGGTGATTGTTTTTACCTGCCATTTTCCCCTCCCTCCCTTCTTTCCTTATTCCTTTCCCTTCCTTTTCCTTACTCTTCTCCCAATAAGGGATGTTCCTCTTAGATAATCTCTGTGCTAGCAGTTGATAATGGTGAAAGGCCACTGTTGTATAGTGTTCTCCTTGGGGTTGTGTTTGTAAATGAGTTCTTTTAGCCTTTACTTCTTTCTAAATAACAGACTAGTATCCCTGAAGGCTTTCACTACAGGGAGTTCTCTTCTCTCTGCCTAGCTGCTGTCTTTGAGTAAATTTGTGTGATTTCTTATTCTTTCTTTCTTCTGCTTCTTGGAAGCAGGAACTTTCTTGGAAGGAGGTTTCAATCTTTGCACTTGTTCCTGATAGACATTGGGGATTATTGGTTTTGCATTTCAGAATGTCCAGTTATCTTAGAGCACTGTGCTTCTGTAACCTTGGGTATATTATGTCAGAATTGTTGAGGACCTGTGTTTGATCTACACTTTTTTTGGCAGTCTTTCCTGATACTGTGCTTTGGGATTACAGATGACTCTGTTTCTTTTGAGATAGTTTGCATTTTCACTTTCTCTTTTGATCTTAAGAGAAGTGGGTAATTGCTATTTTTACTCTGTTTTTAGAAGTCCTGTAATTCTTTGTAATCTGTTTGATTGATAGGTTTCATATTGCTACTTTTGGAATTTATAATGACCTCTGAATGTTATTTCACTGACTAGTATTTGACAACCACACTACTCTATATTAAATTCTTCATTTTCATAATTTTCATTAGCTCATGTTAACTAATACTCATTCTGTACCGATTTCTCAATTGTAGTCTAGTAAAGGAGAATTGACTGCCCTTGTACATCAACTTCAAGAAAAAGAGAAACTACTAGCTGCTCTGAAGGAAGATGCTGCCACTACAAAGGATCGGTGTAAGCAGTTAGCCCAGGTGACGACATTCTTATATTCGAGGGATATAGTTCCAGATTTCAGAAATGATCCTTAATTCCTGATTTATTTGTATAATAAATTGATACCCAACAAAAAAGTTATTTTCTTATAGATTTTTTTTTTGGGAGGGGGGGTTGTCTCAGACTTCATGATATTATAGCCTGCAGTTGAATTATAAATGTAAAATAACAATACTTATAAATATTCAGATTTCAGAATAGCAGAAGCATTTGGACATTGGGAGTATCCTTTAGTTGGATCTGACCAAGAATTGTTTTCTATAGAAGCACAAAAGTCAGTGTAATCTTAGTTAAATCCAATATATGGCATAAATATGAGGCTCCAACATAGGTAATTTATTTATGGAGGTTCTTATGATAATTATTTAGTTATTGAAGTTCTTCAAACCCAGAAAAATAGTCTGAGAGGTAGAAAAGACCTTTAATAACATCATGTAGACCTAGAGAACATAATTGAAACTATAGAAAATATGGTCACACTTCCCCAGAAGTGCTTGTTTCTTTTTTTTTTGGGGGGGGGGGGGGACGGCGACGACTAAGTACAATAAAGTAAATGAGATTTAGTTATGAATTATTTACCTTGCTACTTGATGACAATATGAGAATGACCTTGTTTGAATATAAATCCTTTTATGTGAATTTGAAGAAAGTTTAAAAACAAAAAATTGTCCAGATTAAGGTGTTACTAAAAATTAGCATGTTTAAGATTAGAAACTTTTGCATAGTTTTATATGATTGTAGTTTTCTGACTATATTTCTTAAAAATAGATGAACTATATTTACTTTATGGTAATTCATTGACCTGTGCATTTAAGATTTGTGTACTTTTTATAAGTGTGTAATACATCAATAAAACAATTTGCAAATATAAATAAACCCACCATAAATGACATAAAAGTTTAAAATTTTGTCAAACAATTTCCTAGGGGACATGGACTAGTTCAGATAACTTTAAAATTACTTGCTTAGCTTTTTTGTACTTTGATTAATATTTGTTTTAGTAGTTCATAATACTTGTAATACAAAATGAGCACCCTTTGAGGATTTGACTAGGGAAGATGATAAAAAGAAAGCTTTGTTTTCTGCTTTTCTCTCTCTCCCTTTTTCCATAATTCCCTTCTACTATAGACATATCATTGTATCCTATCTTTTCCCCTAGAAGAGAGACTTTCATCCCACCCCCCACCAGGTCTGTCTTTCTAAGCCTTTTCCTGTATGCTAAAGGCTGGTACATGGGAGTAATAGAAAATTAACTGTTTGCTTTAAAATGTTCTTTCTTATGATTTAGCTAGATTGTAGGATTTATTCTAGGTTCACAGACTTTGACTCTTAGACCAGAATGTGCATTTGAAGAGCTGCAATAGACTATGATTTTTTAAAATTCTTTTAACCTTGCTTTTTAAGTACTTAATATTTGACGATCATTTTATTGAAATTAAAAATGTTTTATTATAGGCTTACACTACTTTTTAAATATATTTTTTCATAATTTCTTTTCTGGTTTACTCTTCTAGGAAATGTTGACCGAGAAAGAAAGAAGTAATGTGGTTATAGCAAGGATGAAAGATCGGATTGGAACATTAGAGAAGGAACATAATGTATTTCAAAACAAAATGCATGTCAGTTATCAAGAGACTCAACAGATGCAGATGAAGGTATATTTTCATTCCTTAAAAACAAAATGAAATATTTGCTTTCATTTAATCAGCAAAGTTTATGTGCCTAATATGTGCAAGGCCCTGTGATGGGCAATCTGGATACAGTGGCTAATTAAACTTGGTCCCTGTCTTTAAGTAGTAAGCAACTTTTGTAGTTGGAGTTGACATAGGGGAGGCTGGAAGCAGACAAATAAATATACCAACATAATAGAGGTAAGCTATGAGTGCTTTGGGACCCTGGGGATATGAGAGGTGGGAAAGAAAAGGATTGATATGGAAGTCTTGTTAAAAGTGATATCCAGATTGTGTTGAGCCTTTTAAACAATTGCATTGTCAGATAAAAGAATAAAGGAATGGGCAGGTGGCATGGAACAGTGATTCTTAAATATTGAGAGTGTGATTCCTTTGTCCATTCCCTAGAGATGATGGTTTAGTGGGTCTAGTTTGGGATCTAGGATTGAACTTTTTAATGAGCATACCCCAGGTATTTTCAATACAGGTTGTCTAGGGATAATTCTTTGTGAGAAATATAGTAAGAATTGTGGTATTTTGGAGTTAGGGCTGGAATGAATAGGAAGAGAAGGTGTAGAGAGTAATTAGGGGCTATGTCTTAAAGGGACTTGTATATCTGAAGAGTAAGAGCCAGAAAAAGTTTAAACAACTCAGTACTGTTATTACAGTAGTAGTTTAAATTATTACTCTGGCAGTAGTGTGGAGAGTGGAAAAAGGGATAGTTGGAAGGCTTTTGCCGGAATACAAGCCAGAGAGCTTAAATCCAGATGTTGATAATGAGGGAATGAGTTTGAGTGATACAAAAGAGTTAGTTAGATAGAGCTGGGTGATAGGGGTGGAAAGGGATGATAATGAAGGATGACTTTCCAGGTTTTGGTTTTAAGTGATCATACTCTTTTACCTATCTTCTCTCAACATTTTATATGGTTCATTTCTTACTGTCTGTATCTTCCATGTGTTGCCCATTTTTATGATTCCAGTTAGGTATGGACTAGTGTTTTTTTTTTATTTTAATACTTTTATAGAGATCAAAATATCTTTATTACTGATAAGAGGTTATTGAAAAACATGGCTTGGTTCTCCTTGCCAAAGTGAGCTTATTATAATTACTCCCCTGAACTTTCTGGACCAGTGACTTTTTCAAATTATTTCCAGCTGCTGACTGATAATTTGGAAGATTTGTCATCATATAAAATTTAACATATGTTCCAACTCTTGGCTATTGATTAACTTGTTTTTATTTTCCATTGTTTTAAGGCATTATCCTTATGCTTGAAACTTTTGACTAATCTTTTCCAGCCACAGGGGTGCCTTTTGAAATATACCAAAAATTGGTGGGTCTTTATAAAGGGTATTTATTTGGGGTAGAAGCTTACAGTTACCAGGCCACAAAGCATAAGTTTCTTCCCTCACCAAAGTCCCCGTGTTGGAGCAAGACAGCTGCCGACGTCTCCAGTGTTCAGGCTTCTGGGTTCCTCTGTTCCCAGGCCTGCGTTTCTCTCCGGGCTTAGCTTCTGTTTCCTCCACAAGTTCAGCTCTAGACCATGAGGCTCTCTACGCTTTTGCGTCTCTCCACAAGGCCAGCTGTAGACTATCAGGCCAACGACTCACTTGTCTTCTCCTGGAGCTCTCCTCTCCAACATCAGAACTGCCTCTCAAAAATCTGCTTCTCAAATCTGCTGTCTTGCTTTTTACACTTGAGATCACACCCACCGAGGGGTGGGGCTCAACGCCCTACTAACCTGGCCCAGTCAACGCCCTAATCATAACCCAATCATGCCCAGATGAACAGATCAGTTTAAAAGCATGATCCAATTTATATTTTTGGAATTCATAATTACATAAAACTGCCAAACCATTACACCCAGTCTACACTTAGTTCTGAATTATAAAAAATTCTTTATTTCTAGTTACTCTTTCATTCCGTTTTTAGGCATCATCTTAGTTTATTATTTCATACTAGGGTAATTACAGTGCCTTCTTAATAGATTTATTCTGTAATTGGTACTAGATTAATTTTTTGTAGAATATTACTTTGATCTTACTGCTGGTCTGGTTAAAAAAAATTTACTCTTCACTGCTATCAGACTATCAGTGTTTTCCACTGAAATGTCACTAATAGTGGAAAAAGAAAAGAAGTGAGTATCTTTGTTGTCAGGTTCATACCCTGTCATGTTGCTAAATAGCCCAAGTATACCCATTCACTGTTTCTATGCTTTTATTTGGCCCAGTCCTCTATCATCTCAGCCCCCAGCCATTTGGAATGTTCTCTCTTCATTCAGTTTATTGAAGAATTGATTTTCCTAGCTTCAAGTGATTGTTTCTTCTTAATTCCTACTTACTGTTCAGTGAAAATTAGTCAGATACTTTAGTGACAACTTGACGGTGAGAGGTGTTTAGCTAATTCATCATTTTACTTTTTTACTTGATTGCTTCTAGAACCTAGGATAATATATTCCATATCATAAGTTCTTTGAGATAGGAAACATATGCTTTAATTCTCTTAATTTAAAAGGTCTACTAAGAATTAAGTTCGTTTCATATACTAAAGTAAAAATCCTTATGCATATATAAGATTCAGTGTTCTTTCTCTTTTTGACTCAAATTATGAAATAAAAACTTAGAGGTCACAATATTTTAACTAGATTTTTATATAATGGAAATGCTATATAGTCAATTATAATTCAAGTCATACCTTAATATACATATATTGAGCTCATTTTCAGTTTTTTAAACTGAAAACTTTCATTACATTACTAAAAACTTGCATTAAAAATATTGTTAACATAAAATTGATGTATTTAGGATCAGGGCAGATTTATTTCATATTTGAAATACAATAGCAGCTAGCATCTACTTGTGTTCTTGAATGTTGTGGCCACCTCCATTACTTTGCTTTCATCACTAACAAAACATAAATATAAACAAATTTAAAAGGAGAATTATTTAAGAAGAATGGTCGAAGCTTCATTCTCTTGATACTTTTTTACGGTCTCATCATAATAGTTTTGTAAAAAGTTAGCTCTGTCAATCATTTTCTAAATCTTTTATGTGTAAAATTTAGTTTCAGCAAGTTCGTGAGCAGATGGAGGCAGAGATAGCTCACTTGAAACAGGAAAATGGTATACTGAGAGATGCTGTCAGCAATACTACAAACCAACTGGAAAGCAAGTATGTTTCCAAATGCTTTATTGTTAAATTAAATGGCAGAGCATTTTGTTGAATCATCAAAATGATTTTTGATTGTAATCACTTACACTTTTGTTCCTTACATTTGTTTCTAAAATGAGTTAATTTTCAAAAACAATTATTTTGTTCTGTCTAGAATTTCTTCAACTATAAGATGAATGCTAGTGACACCAGTGGAACAGTTTGCAAATTTATCTGAGACTGAATTTATAAATTTTAAACCATCTATCCCCTTTAAGAGTAATTTTAAAATTTCATTGAGAACCCCTGGCATGATAGTTAAAAAAGCATATTCCTGAGTCCTACCTCTGAAATATTGATTCATTGGCTCAGAGGTGGAGTCCAGTAATCTATTAGGACCTATTCCTTGTGATAGTGATATAGGTGGTTCTCGAACCACACATTGAGAAACAGTGCCCTAGAGATTGTGTATGTATGCTTATATAGAATAAACACTCGGGTTGATTTTAATAGGTTTTCAGAATACCATTTTGGGGATGACACTATTAAAGCTAATGAGTTTGTGGTCATCCATTTTTGTTGATATTTTATAGTGGTTTTAGAATGTGTGTAACTGTTATCCCAATCAGATTATTCAGGAATTATACTCACCAAACTACATTGTAAGTAGTCATTTATAGTGTTCCTTTTCAGTTAGCTATAAGTAGAATTACTAGCTCAGAAAAACCACTATAAAATATATTTTGTTCATCTATTCCTTCTTTGTTCATAATACTGTAAGTTTTTAATCCGATTACTGTTTTCAGGCAGTCTGCTGAACTAAACAAACTGCGCCAGGATTATGCTAGGTTGGTGAATGAACTGACTGAGAAAACGGGAAAGCTACAGCAAGAGGAAGTCCAAAAGAAGAATGCTGAACAAGCAGTTACTCAGTTGAAGGTGATTTATTCCCACCTTTATTTACTGTTTCATAAATAAGGTAGATGTTCAATTCATTGGTCTAAATGTTTGAGAAATGTAGTATGAGGCTTAATGGGAGCTGTAGTCTAAGTGCTCTGCCTTCATGGAAGCGTGTGCCCCGATGAAAGAATTGAATAGTGGCTTGAATTTGAAGCTGAAGACTGAAGATATGAAAAATGAAATGAGCTCAATGACAGCTATAAACAGTACAATTTCTTCTTAGGGATAGGGTTTAGGGTCTATATGTGTAGTTCAAAATA
>PVKH010008626.1:0-19352 GCA_004027955.1 Chaetophractus vellerosus | reverse complement strand
ACTCACGCAAAATCCTTGTGTGTGTTTTGAAAGTTTGTGTTAGCTCATGCTATGAATCAGAAATGTGGGGTGATTTCCACATTTTTGTTTTTCCCAGAGAATAAAGAAATATTCTCAAATACATAACAGGGGGAACTCATTCAGCAAAGGCAGATAGAAGCGAGTAGTAACAATAGCCGGATATTCCTGAGGGATTTGAAGAAATCTTGAGGAAATAAGTGGACCTGCCAGTGGAGTTTTACTCAATCTTCCTTAAGTATTAAGTGTCAAAGACACAGAAACGTTGGGTTTCCATAGCATTCTTATATCTGTTTAGATTTTGTCTATTATGATACATCTTATGCTATGACATATAAAGGAATTGATTCTTCTTCAATTCTCCATAGGTATTAATCTACATTCTACTAAGGGGTATTTTGAGTTTGAAAATTTCAAACTGTCTTTGCAGGGCTAGCTTGTCTGCTGTAATAAATATGTGCATTGTGATGACATTAATCCTTCTATTACAATGAAATTCCATTCCGAAATATATTATTTATTCTTGATGTTAGAAGTCATGTGAATTCATTTAGAACTAAATTTTATTTATGTTTTCTTGTAAGTATACCTGCCTTCTACTGTAAACTATGCACTTAAAAATCCAGATGAATTTTGAGTGTAGTGAAAAATTACCGTATTATCATGGGTAGAAGAACATAAAATTACTATGCCAAGTAATATAAAATTACTAAACATTATTTTTAAAATATGAAGTCTTGTAATAAATTTGAAAACTTCAGTAATATAAAATTACAAAAAACAAAGTTTTAATTTGAAACAAGAGTGATGAAACATTTATTTTACTGGCCAACTCTTACATCAAACAGAATGGCAGTTAACATTCCTACAATAAGGAAAAGTAGTGACTTTAACACGTTCTGAAATAGTAGACTAAAGTAGGAAATTGTATTTCTTTCTTTCCTTGGTTCTCCTAGAGTGGACAATTTGTGAATTAGATGGCCTTCAGCTATCCTTGAAAGCAACGCTTTAGAATTGCACTATTCGTCATTCAACATGTAATAAAGGAATAGGGTTAACACGAACTCAGATAAAATTATTTCATACTTTGCTTGCTCTCCCCTTCACAATAAAGGACCTCCTAATGACAGGATGATATTAGCAGACCCATAAGTCAGCATAATGGATCTGACCTCAGGTATAAAATCTGTTTTCAGAACTTGGACAGAGTAAAAGCCCTCTGTAAATAAGGGTACAGTAGGGAAAATTAAAGAATAGGAGTTTTCTGTTATATTATTTTAAATATATATTTATTTATTTTTATTAGAGTAGTTATGGGTATACAAAACAATCATGTATAAAACACAGGATTCCCATATACCACCCTACCACCATCACCTTGCTTTGGTGTGGAACATTTGTTACAATTGATGACATAACTTTTTAATCATTGCATTATTTTTTTTAAACAGTAGTTACCTTGGTTACAATTGATGAAAGATTACTAAAATAGTACTATTATCTATGGTCTATAATTTACATGAGGTTATTTTTTCCCATTTTGACATAGTCTTTATAAAATTTAGTGTTAAGAATTTTAAAAGCATAACAGAATTCTTTGATATCTAAAAGGACAGTATTAAATGAGAGAGTACATAGTTCAATAGGCAAAGGAGGAAGGATTAATTTGCCTATCCAGAAAAAAAATATTTTTTTACGTCTCTGATCCCTTCCTCCACCTAGATGAATGTGTTTGGTTATGTGCCACTTTTTAATTAGTAGGAAAATACTTAAATACTTGGATGATTTTTGAAATTTTAAAGCTAATAAATTATATATGAATGCTTCTCTCTGAGTCAGACTTAGCCTGAGAATTGTTTTCACTCACAATGTGGAAGTATAAATTGATTCAACCATTCAACCTTTTAAGCAAAACACGTACCTATATATGGTTTAGAAATTACACTTCTAGATATATACCCAAGAAGAATGAATGCACATATTCACTGAGACCTCTATGAGTGTTTATAACAGCTTCATTGGTAATTGACAAAACCTAAAAAAAACCCAAATTTTCATTAAAGAGAGAACGGTAATCATACATTCATACAATGGAATATTATTTAGTAATGCAAAGCAAAAACTATTCAGAAAACATAAATAATGATAAAAAAGAAAACTGTTATTCTACTATAGACTTGTTGTTATTCTAGCAATGGAACAACTTTTTATCACTGATGTAGGTGCAGTGGCCTCTGGAGGTTCTGAGAAGAGGAAGAAGGAAAAAAAGGTTTAATATGGAGGAATTTTTGGGACATGGGAATTGTCCTGAATGACGTTGCAATGACAGATACAGGACACTATATATCTTGTTATAACTTACAAAATTTTGCGGGAGAGTTTAAAATATAATGCAAACTATAAACCACATTTAGTGGCAGAATAAGTGTGACAATATGTGTTCATCAATTGTACAAATGTACCATACTAATGAAGGATGTTGTTAATGTGGGAATGTGTGAGAGGGGTAGGGAGTGAGGCATATGGGAATCTCCTACATTTTTTTATGTAACATTTATGAATCTAAGTATCTTTTAAAAAAATCAAAAGTATTTTTTTTAAAAAAAGAGCTTATGTAAATGCTCAGAAGTGGCAGAATGGGATCAGCACTTTGTAATACTAAGAAATGTTCAATATTTTAAAAATTCAGATTCTTCAATATTTCAAAACAGTAAAATTATTTTTAATGATGTATTACAAATTTAAAATTTTGATTTTTCTCCTTGCATTGTTTTCATACTGGCAATACACATTCTACATTATTTTTACCAATTGGTAGGGCAGCATATTTTTTAAATCATCAAAATAATTACATTTTTCTTTTCCTGTTGTTTGTATGTGTTTTACAAAAATAAGTTTTGTATGTGTGTGTTCTGTATTCATAAGCATATCTTGAAAAATCATGTTAAATGGAGAAACTGAATATCCATATAGTTGAAAAGAAAAGATTGTATATAATCTTGATATTTGAACCAATCCAACACTAGGTGAATATTATTGGAGAACTCTCTGAAATGTGATGTCAGATCATGTTTAATTGTAGGTGACTTGATAACAGGTTGTTGTTTTTGTTTGTTTGTTTGTTTTGCTTTGTTTTTAAATAAAATCCATGACACATAGGCTTTTCCTGGCTTCTCCCTTATGCTTCAGATGTTCACATTTTATAAATAATTCTTTAAATACATTTTCATTGTCAGTTTTCAATTTTGCTTGCATATTCCTAAAGCACTGGAGGGTTCTACCAGAAAGCAATTTGAAAATCACTCAGTAAATGATCAAGCAGTTTTAGTTCCTATTACCTTTTTAACTGGCATGATTGCACCAGGGACTGAAAACCACTGAGAAAGTGTGATGGGTTTATCAATACATCAGTGACTTCACAAATACCAGTATAACTCCAGGTGTGCATATTAATGGTGTGCAAGATGCTAAGTAGTGTTTACATTTTAAATTATTCAACTTTTGGGGCCGGCTCGATAGCCCAGTGGATAGGGTGCCGGCATACCACATGGGAGGCCCCGGGTTCGATTCCCAGGGACCTCTCCTAGCAGGCAGACTGCCTTGAGAATGGCAAGCCGCCATGGGCGGGCCGGAGATGCCATGGGCAGGGCAAGAAGCTGCCACGGACATGGCAAGAGCCGCCACGGCAGGGCAGGTCGCCCGCGAATGGAGCGCAGCCAGCCACCCGCGAACTGGAAGCCGGCTGTGAACGGACGCAGAGACCGCCCACAAGTGGGGAAAGCTGCGCCTGTGCAGTGACCACTCTCGGTGCGTCGCCGCAGCAGGGGGAAGGGGAGATATGTAATAAAATAAATAAATCTTTAAAAAAAAAATTATTCAACTTTTAAGCTTACCTTAAGTCAACATTACTATAAATGCTAGAACTTCCAGAAAATATACTAATCTATATACATAGGTATAGATAAAAACTACAAACATTGAATACAAAAAAGTAAAGAAACTTTTTAAAACATGCTTTTATTTTAACTTGCTTAGTTAATTAGGTCAGTTTTCTAATTTGATGTTAATCAAACAACATTAAAATTTCCTTAGTAAACTGAAGATAGGTAGTTCCTTTTTCGTTCAAAGTCAGCACAAATACATACACATGCTCATTTACAATGAAGAGTTTTTAGGAAAACACTGTTTGATAACTGAAACCATTAATGTAAAAATCAGATGCATTAAAAATTAAGTTCAGAAATTGGTATATGGTATATAGTAAATTTCAATCCGTTAATGCAAAAATCAGCAATAAAAAGGAAATATCTCCCCCAAGATATTAGAATCCAAATGGAGGAGTCAGAAAATGGCAGAATAAGAACATTCTATATGCCAGAGTGAACTTCAGCTAACCTTCAGATATTCATATTTTTAAAATATATTTTCTGATCTTTTGCAGGTAAGCATTTTTACTTAAATATTGCAGAATAGGCAAAAAAGAATACTTTCATCCCTAAGATTTCTATACCTTCTTTAAAAATAACCTAAGAAATGTTTGCACAGTGGAACTTTTACAATAAATCCCTGTTTTCTTTACATTTAAATCACATTTAAGAATAAAGCCATTTCCAATGCAATTAAAAGGAAACATTTATCCAACTAGAACTTCAATTTGCATGTGGCATTGTTTCATGGCACCTTTGGGTTAATTTTTGTAGTCTCCCAAATTCACTATGGGCCTTTTCAACTTTGCTCTTTTGTATATATTGTTTCTTCTGCCTGGAACATTTTTCTACTCCTTGTCTGCCCAGTAATTTCTGTTACTTGCATCTCTTCAAGTGTGAATTCTCCTTTTTATGAATTTTTGATATCGTAGAATACTGTTTTTCCTTAGTTTTAGAATTTCATTCTGCTCATTCAAACTTGGATTTTCTTGCTTATCTTCTTTCTCCTTTGTCTCTTCTTTATCACTTCCATCTCTTCCATCCATTACCCTTACCCCTTTCTCCTCTGATCATTCTATAGTTGCCACCACTTGGCCCACCAAAGTCCCTAGATAAGAAGCTTGACTGATATTGGTAGTTGTAAGCTCTCTTCACAGTTCTGAAGGGTATAATTCTGAAATCAAGTTGTCAGCCTCTTCCTGACTTTGGGTTGTACCGGGCATTTCTTGCCTCATAGCAGCATGATTTCCATCTCTGCCTGTCTTCACTTGACTCTCTTGTACCTGTGTGTCTCTGTCTTTACATGGTATTTCACATAACTTTATCTTCTCTTTGTGTGTCTGTGACCCTTCTCCTCTTCTCATAAGGACACCAGTCACATTAGATCAAGGCCCAACCTAATTCAGTGTGAACTCATCTTAAGTTTATTACATCTGCAAAGACCTTACATTCATAGGTATTGAGGGTTAGGACTTTGATATATCTTTTGGTTGCATACAATTTAAATCACAATACTCCTCTGCAGATGCACTTTTCACCTCTCTTTGCTGATTATACTGGCATATGCCACTATGGCTCTTATTAAAAGCATATACTGCTTTTTCTTTATTATTTTTGTTTTAGACATATATTGTCTTCCCAACATTAAAAATTAGTACTACCTTTCTTTTCCCCTCATTGCTCCCCAAACACATGCCTTCCTCATCCCCCCATGCTTTCAATGTAGTTATACTGCAATTTTGATTAGCTCATTTTTCAGTGTTTATTTTATTATGACTGCTAACAGTAAACATTATTCACAGCAGAGCCAAGCATTATCATTCCATTTTTCAGTTCAATGTTTTGCTTTCCCTCGAGTTGATAATTGCCTCCTTTTGGTATGTTAGTTTGCTTGGTTTTCTATGCACTTATTAATACTTCAAATCTAAGCATTTCATAAGTGGTCTGCATCTCTTTTCAAGTAATTCAGAAACATTAATTCTCTAACATTTGTCTTCTTGAAAAAAATATCTTTGGACCTTCTGACTTACTTCAACCTGAACTAGTCCTTTACTATAAACTGTTGGGGAATTTTTGGATCTTCTTTCACCATCCTTGTGGGAATTTCTTTCACTCCAATGTTTGACCTCTTATTTTATATGTCCTCTGTCTTCATCTTTCTTAACTTACAACCGCATCCTCAGTCTTTTAATAAATGGTTCATGGGTGGTAAATTAAATACTGCCAATCTACAAATCTATTTATTCCATCTGACATGATTCCTAATCCTAACTCTTTAGTTGTTACCAACTCTCTCTTTTTCTCTCTCTACCTTTTCCTTCTTCCTCTTTCTCAGTTTAATATTCCCTCATTCTCCAATTTTCTAAAATTTCACAATGATATTTTTGTATGGATCTTTCAATCCTAACAAATATATATTTTTGGCTTTGGGAAAGATAAAAACCTTTATTTAAAAATATTCTATTCTTTTAAAATACACAGAGAGAAAAGGATTCAAGTAAAATATGATAAAAATCACAGGAAACAAATCCAAATTCTGATTATAAGATCGGGAGATATTGGTGACACCCAGAAAATAAAAAATAATCATTACAGCCACAAGAGAGTAAGGGCAAACATATTGATGGAGAATGGCCAAGTAAAATTTCCTTTGAGCCCTCTTTTCCAAGTGTTTTTCCCCAATAAGTTAACAGCCAGTGCAGAAATGTTCAAGTTATATGTAGTCTCTAAGAAATATTCTTGACTATCCCGTTAATGAAACCCTCTCCTCTTATTTATTTATTTATTTATTTATTTATTGTTACATATCCCTCCCCTTTATGCTTGCTCTTGCTGTGTGCTTATTTCTTGTGTTCTCCTATGTCTGCTTTGTCTCCCCCTGCTGCGGCAATGTGCCGAGTCAGCTCACTGTGCAGGCGGCTTGCCACGCTTGTGGGCGGCTCTGCTTCCATTCCCAGGTGGCATTTTTGCTCCGTTCGCAGGCGGCTTTGCCCTCTCAGATGGTCTGCCCGCTCGGAGAGGTCCCCGGGAACCCAACCCAGGGCCTCCCATGTGGTGTACCTGCGCCCTATCCACTGGGCTGCAGCTGGACACCCTCTCCTCTTATTTATATGACTCCTCCCACCCCCACAGAGGCCTTGTTATTTCAATATTAGACATCCTGAACTAATCTTCTAATTGTCTTATCTTTTCTCTCTGACTTCTCATCTCCTTTCCGTGCGCACTTTATGGAAGATTTTCTTAACTTTTATCTGTCCAGCTTTTGTTTTCTTTTGTCATCACATTTTCAATTACCAAAATCTTTATTTCTAAATGTTGTTTTAAGAATAATATATTGTCTTTATTTTTATCACCTCATGGTTGAAATATTTTATCCTATGTCTGAGAATATCTATACACTTAAAGGGATCTATGTCCTCTAATTTTTTTTTCAAATAGTTTATTTTGGTTACCCTTTTCCACGTTAAAATCATTCTCCACAATGTCTGATAATCTTTTATCATCTCCCCATGATTAAGAGTGGGGATGTAAAAAAAAATAGCTGTTTAAAAACCCTTAGCATGTAAGTGAGGCTTTTTATTCTGAGATTCATTCTAAGTTATCCTAGGTTGTCCATTTGAGTGATAGTTCCCACTTTTGCTATTTTAACACCACTCTTCTAAGACTGGTTATATTCCTGAAAGAAGTATGTGGTAGTTTGAATTATGTCCCCACCACAAAGAAATGCCCAATTTCTTAACCTGATACTATGGGTATGAACTGAGTTGTAAATATAAGTTTTAAAGGTAAAATGAGGCCAAACTGAATCAGGATGAGTTTTAATCTGATATGACTGGAGTGTAAGCAAAGAAAATTTGGACACAGAAGTAGAAGGAATAGGAGGAGAAAGAAAGAGAAAAATTACCACATGATGGTTGCAGAGACTGATTGCCAGCGAGCCACCACCAGAACATTATTGACTTTGGAAGGGCATAGCCTGCTAATACCTTGATTTTGGACTTCTATCCTCTAAACTATGAGTCAATACACTCCTGTTGTTTGACCCAATCAGTTTGTAGTGTTTTGTTATAGCAGTTCTTGAAAACTAAGACAAAGTCTCTACAAATTTCCTGCATAAAAGATGAAGGATTTTCTGCCAGTGTTCTTGGAGCTATATTCCTGATTTTAATTAGAATTCTTAGTCTCCAATATACATAGAGTCACTTAATTGCTCTGCATAGAATTCTACCTTGTGGCACTCAGCTTTATCTTGTCTAATCTAAGGCTTCTCCAAGAACTAAGCCTCTAGTTTGCCGCAAATGGCCAGTTCAGTTGCAACTGCAGTAGTAGACAATGATTTAGTGTCCTATCTTGATGTCCTTTATCAACACTATCTTTGCACTGATTAAAAGGTTAGCCTTCTTACCTCATTGGATGTAACTTCTCAGAGTAATTGCAGTGTATCTCTATAGAAGAATATGTATTCAAACTCTTGCTCCAGAGCTATGTTAACTCTCCTACACTTTATCATAGTGCACATCCTAAGAGACCTGAACTACATGGGTTTTATATATATTGGTTCACTATACTTATAACATCATGTAGGCAGACCTGGTGAGCAAGAAGTGTTAAGATACTCTAGATGACTTGATAAGACATATACACTCTAGAGGGGGAGAAGAGAAACCTTAAACAATTTCAGTGGCTTACCCTTTTGGTGGGTTTTTGGTGAAGGAGCATATGAATCATCCTTTCCAAATAAAGGATAGGTTATTCTACCTTCTACCTCTAACACAAGGGAAAAAATACAATATTTGGTAGATACCTTTAGGTTTCTGAAATAATGCAATCACACTTGGAAATATTGCTCTGACCCATTCTTCAGGTGATATAGAAAGTTGTTACAAAACGTAGTTTGGAATAGAAAAGGGCTCAGCAAGAGGTCCAGACTACTGTACCAATAGCTCTTCTTGTGCCATATGATCTGACATATTTCATGATTTTATAGGTATCTGTAATAGAAAAGTAGACTGTCTGGCAAATGCCAATAAAAAAGTCACATACAGATCCTTAGGGTTCTGTAAAAAGGCCTGACCCTCTACCTATAGCAGAATAGTTATATATACCTTTGAAAAACAATTTCTGGCATGTTCCTAAACCCTGGTAGAGATCATGTAATTAGAACTGCACATTGTAAGACAGATGCTTTTTGACCTACCAAATCATAAGGTTCGGTGGACTTGGCAGCAGTCCATCATAAGATTGAAGTAGGAGCAGTCTTGAAGGGGTCCAGGGGTCACAGGTAAGCTGTATGTGCAAATGACTTAGAGCCCAGTGTCATCAATACAGTTGCAATGATTCCCCTCCCAGTTTCTACATATGGTCTGAATGATGAGCAGACAAATTAGTAAAAGAAAATGAGCTTGGTTCATGAATAAATTGAGCTGGTGTATCTGCAAGATAAAAGTTATGCACTACAGTCCCAATCAGGGGTGACCCTTAAAGACAGTGTTGAGAAGCCCTTCCAAATGGCAGAGTCCGAGCAGAAGACTTGGTCATCCACTTTGGCAAGAGAAGTCTTGAAGTGAGAGGAGTGGGAGATTCATGAGCAATGATGAAAGGCTTATCTGATTAGTCAGGGTCTGGAAATGAGTGAGATTAAAAGATAAGAGACCCAGAGAGCTGCAGAAGAGTTATGTGGATGTACCTGTGAAATGGGTAAAGGTCTGAAGATCTGCTTATAGCATATTAACATACATTATAAGAGAATACACTGTGGAGGAGAAATTATAAACCGAAGTAAAGATAACTCAATCATTTACTGTATGTCCATCTCTGATCTCAGCTACCAAGTATAGATTCTCCCACACAAAGGCTGATACAGACAGCCTAGTGTGGCTGCCTGTGAATGCCTCATCTGCCCAACAGAGAAAGATGATGAGACCCAAGTATTATATCATACCTCTTAGAATCCAACCAGTTACTTAGTAACAAGTTGATTTTATTGGAACACTTCAATCCTGGAAAAGTCAAAGATCCAATCTCACCAGGATTGTTTACTGCCTTTTGGACTTCAGGCAACAACACAATCCAAATGCTCACAGAGTGTAGGGTTCATTGATGTAAGTTTCACATAAAATTACCTCAAAACAACAGACCTACTTTATGTCAAAGGAGATGAATGAGTTGTTATATGTCATGATGGCCAGTTGTCCTACCATATTACTTAACAGGAAGAAGCTGCCAGCTTGATAGAATGATGGGTTGGCCTCTTAAAAATGCAAATGAAAAGGCAGCTTAGAGAGGACACCCTCTGAGAACACGGGCCTATCATACAGCATGCAGTATGATCTTTTAACCAACATTCAGGATTCAATGGCAAATCCTCAGAGAGGAACCAAAACGTAGGAGTGGGAGCATTTCCACTCTCAATCACTCCTGGTGACTCAATTTTGGAGATTGGTCCCAAAACTTTAGAATTTGTGGGTCGAGCAGTTCTGGCTCCCACAGGGGTTTAGTGTCTACCAAGAACGTTAGAAAGAGATGCCTTAAATAGAAAGCTAAAGATGCCAAATGATCATTTTGGATTATTTGTGCCATTAGACTAGCAGAACCCATAAAGCAGTGTTGACATTATCAGGGGCAATTGATGCTGATCATCACAAGGAGGTAGAGATATTATTAGATAATTGAGACAAGGAGGAATATTTGGCACATTTGTTACTCCTTTGTCCAGTATTACCTATACATGGGGGTAATAGAGCCATGTTAACAAGATACTCAGATGCTCAGGGATGAAGGTCTTGGTTATTTCACCTGTAAAGATCCCAAACCCATCATAAGTGAAAGCCAACACATTGTAGAAATCTGCAATGGGTGGTAAAGGATTAAGATGATGATTTACAGTGTCAGAATCAACAGTGACTATAGGAAGTATAGTTTACCCCACTAACCCTCTTGCAATGTTCCCTGGGAATTATGATCACATAATCCTGAAAAGGTACCTGGTTAGTGTGTACTTAACGAAAGATGTCAGTGAATCTGAGCAGTACAAAGGGTGGGCTGTGGTTGATATTATTTCAGGGCCATGTCAGTATCTTCTCTATTAGGTTGGTGTATCTATTCCCTAGCTACTATGATTATTGGCAGCTAACTGCCCAAAGCTGAAGCCACTCCCAGAAAGGAACCCTTAGTTGAGGGGAGCTGTCTTCCCTGGGAAGTTGTGCACTCCCCTTCTCCTTCCCTCCACAGCCAGTGAACAACTGATACAGGTATAACAAGTTGGTGCACTTACCTCAACAGAGGATAACACTTTCTCTTTCTCTATCCTGCTATATTCATCAATAAACACAAGTAACTGAATTCCTGTCTCAGGCTCTTTTGCTAGGGAATCTGACCCATTACATGTTCTAACTTATTTTTAAACAAGAATTAACCAATTCTTGTTCCTTACCATCTATGGCCACCTTCAGATGGCGTCCTTCTTTTTTTGAGAATTCTGCAATACGAATTGGGTTGTTTCTTTGATTTTCCACCCATGAGATAATATTTATGCATATTTTTAGTTCATCTGTTTTCTAACTTCCAAAATGATGTTGTTTATTTTCTTATTCTTAATGTCTTTATAGGACAATGCCTTATTCTGTCTTTTTATCATGTTAGAGTTTCAAGAGGAAGCAAAAGTGGATGTATATGTTCAGTTTGAAATTTTTATCCACTTATATCTTTTAAACACAAAAATATTGTGTTTAATTTTGCTGTGGATCTATATTGTGATGGTGTATATGAATTCAAAGTTAATTCAGGCTGGGAAAGATTTCACATGGAATTCACAGTCCTATCTTAAGTCAAAGACTTCTATCAGTTTTTGCAGGGATGAAAATATCTTTATTTGCCCTCCAGTCTGAATAATAATGAAATTGGCTACAGAATTTGTGTTAAAAAGCTTTTGCATCCTCAGAAATCATATATTTCTGGGATCTATATTTGCTATTGGGAAATCTTCTAGCAGCCATACTGTAATTGTTTGTAGGCATTTTGTGTTGCAATAGTGTGCACTGGTAGCAAGTATAGTTAAACCTTTTTATCTTTATTCTTGATTGTGGTAGTCTGATTGGTCCCCACAATTCATGGAACCTTGTCTACACACACCTTCAATCAGTTATTCCATCAAACAAGAATGTAGACATTGATGTGAGTGGATCTTACATATTTAATTAACGTCCCAAATAAGTTATTCTTAAAATAGAGAGGTTATCTGTGTATGGCTGACTTAATCACATGAACTGTTTAAATATGAGTCCAAAGGTCAGATATAAAGAAGTCAGGTATTCAAAGTTTACTAAGGATTTGATGTGACGTTGTTGGTTTGACAATGGTGAGAACCTTATGTCAAGAATTGCAGCATACGTTTAGGAGCTATGTGTAGCCTCCTGCTGAAATTTGGCAAGGAAACAAAGACCTAGTCCTACAGACCCAAGTAACTTTTTTGGAAACAGATTTTTCCCTAAAGCCTCCAGATGAGAACTCTACCTTGCTGACACCTTGATTTCAGTCCTGTGATACCCTAAACAGAAAACTCAATCTCATCTTGCTGGACTTCTGACTTACAGAAATGTGAGCTTAAAATGAATGTTGATTTAAGCTGGTAATTTTATTGTAATTTGTCATAGAGCAAAAGAAAATTAATATACTGATAACCTGAAGTTTTACTATACTATTTCTATTATGATTTTATTTGTGTTTATTCTTCTCATTTCATTACTCAATATGGACTTTTTATCAGTTAAGGAAACTTGATAGTTATATTTTGTAAATATTGGTTCTCTATATATTCCTCTGCTTTCCTTTCTTGGAACTCATATTATATGTAAATGAGTCCATTTTTGCTTAACAAAAAGGATCCATCTCTTTATATATTTTTTTGTTTATTCAGTTTTATTGAAGAAAAATAAATCAATTACTAGCAGAGCTATTATTTGATCACTCATCCATTGACAACTTGTATCATTATTCAGTGCTATATTAAACACTGTATTGGGAAACAGATTTACTACAAGTTCCACGCATCCTAACAATTTAAATGAAAACTACAAGATATTTGAGACCCTATATTGGAATACAGAGGGTGTTTGACTTCCAATTCCCATTCTCTGTAACACAAGAACAGGTCATTCCTTTATTGATATGCATAAAATGCATCACATTTTCTGTTCTGCTGTTGCTATAAATTCAATACCAGTTCTCTAGCCACATCAGTTATGAACATAAAGTATATAATGTCATCTCAAATCTCTAACAGTGGATGGCTTAAACAAGAATGGATGCTGCTATACAGTAATGCTGCTTCCTTCAATGTGACAACTGGACATCCGTCTCCCTCCCCCTCAGATGACTTCTTCAGCATATTAGAGCAGCGAGGAATGGTTTTAGTCTTATATCCAAGTTAGAGTGAAGACACTGGCCACATAATACACATGCTCCATTTTTAAAAAAATTCTGAATCTTGGGCAAATGTTCTCTTGTAACTCTTTTACAGTTTTTAAAAGCAGTTATTGTCCAAATCTGGAAGAACTTAAGTCTTCTTAGATGAACATGTGAATGAATGGAGGAAAGTAAACAAAAAATAAAATTTAAAAAGATTAGGTCTGATAGGGGAGCAACCAGGTAAGAAAATTTTAAAAAGAACATTAATTTAAAGTTTATTCAAGCTATAATGCAGGTTATTCTGATTTTAAGGTAGTATCACACGGCATAATTATGAGTTGATACCCAAGAATCTTAGTTTCTCCAGGAAGGGCTGATGTTTTTGTGAAAAAAAAATGATTATGATAATACTTCTATTAATGCCATTTGTTACATGTTCATCATGTACTAAGCATTAATATTTCATTCTCACATTTAAGCTATAGGATAGGATTTATTATGCCTACTTTACAGAAGAGCAAATTAAGAAGCAATTAAGTACTTTGCACAAGATCACAAAAATCACAATTTAAATCATGTTTATTTGACTAAAAGAAATGCTATGATACTCTTTTGTTAGCCACTCCACACTACACTTGCCATATCCTCTTGTTTCAATAAACATAAATGTCTTTTCTCTTTTTTACAGTGGGCATGTCATGGACAGCATCAAATTTAATTTCAATGTGAATACAGTTAAGTTCCAACTGCTTTGGTATGATCATGGAAGTTCCAGGTATATTTTTTCTTTTTTCTTGGATGACGTATTGTGGCAATTCCTGTATTTATTTTTGTCTGTTGGAAATCAGCTGATTCTCTAATATAATCACCTCAAATATTTAAGTCATTCTTTGAATAGAGAAAGAAAAGAGCACCAGAAAATCCTGGAAATTAATAATAGCAACTGCTATCACTCTAGGTACTCTGCTAAGATTCACAAATACTATTTCATTTACAATTACGTCTCAGAGTAAGACTACTGTATTTATACCACACAGGTAAGGAAGTAGAGGTTAACGTGTTAAAGCCCCAAGTCACAAAATTGCTTGTGGTTAGATTATATAATTACTGTAGTACGTGGTAAAATCACTGAATTGCTTTCTGACTCCCAAGTCTATGTTTTATCACTAAAAAATAATACCTCTAGGCAATTCTGAGCTGAAGATAATTGCACTGTTTATTTTGGAGTATTCTACAGGAGCGATGATTGTTTGGACATTTGTCCTAGCATCATGGATGATATATTTTTGATAAATTTGCAAAGAGAAAATTTGACACCTCACATATCTGTTTTCCCGCATGAGGAGGAATCACTGGATACAGCTGATTTCAGACCTTGAGTATATCTATATAATCATTTTATTACATCCTTGTGAATTTCCTAGTTTGAATGTGCCATTTCTTTCCTGTTGGTAAACCTTACTGATACAGTGGTGTTATTCTTCATATCGATATTTGCACACTGATATAACTTAGTAGATATGACTAAGAAAATACTTTGATTAAATCATTGAGATTCTCAAGTGGATAGGACTATGAGGTATTTGTGTCCCTTAGATTAGGAAATGTATATCTTTGCCTACTTCACTCATTTTGAGGCATCTGATATTACTTTTGGGAATATATGTTAAATATGTTTTTGAAAATATTCTTTGTGTTGGCTATGGGATTTTGTGAATTTGATTCCATCCCCATCTGGAGTTTATAGAAATCAGATTATCTTAAAATCTTCTTTAGCTCCAACAGAACAATGCCACAATACCTCTTCTCCATTTGCTAATCTGAAACCAAGGGTTATTTTGGACATTGTAATAGTTTTCTTCTTTATATTGAATTCAGTTTTCTCATGTATAAATAAATGGAGGTGACACACTACACTCAAGGGTTAACAGATTCTATTAGATATTATTAAATAGGAGTTCTATCATGTCACCCATATTCATTTGAAATAATGGATTGTTGATAGACAATTCAATAGCCTGCCTTTGGAAACATCTCGTCTTAAATCAGTCTCCAATTCTGGCCTATGCATCAAATGAGAGGCTGAAATAGATGAGGTCAGGTTATCCAGGTCCACAATTTTTTACCTGCAGATCCAAACCTGAAAATATCTGAAATCTGAAAGACTTTTTCTTAAATTGGTGGCAAATTTATTTGAAGGTAAATCCCACCCTGAACTGGCTTGAGGGTATTTATAACCTTATTTTATTCCACTCATTATAATAATTCTTACATTTTTGCATGAATTTTAATGTACTTAATAATAGTGCAATAATTCAGAAGTTCCCTGGGTATTTACAAATAATATGGTATATGCACTGTATTACCTTCCCTAAATCGGAATTCCCAAATCAATGTGTCTCTAAGTGTAGCAGTTTGGCAGTTTGATGTAACTATGAATCCCAAAAATAGATATTGGATCATGCTTGTAAACTGGTCTGCTAATCTGGGCATGATTAAGTTATGATTAGGGCATTGACTGGGCCACTTCAGGGTGGAAATCAAATATAAAAGGCATGGCAAAGAACAGTGTTGGAGCAATTTTGATGTTGGAGTCTTGAGCTGGAGCCCCGGGAAGTAAGAAGTCTTGGTTGTAAGCAAGGAGAGAAGGCCCCGGGATAGAGACAAGCCATTAGCCTGATAGTCTACAGCTGGCCTTGTGGAGAGACACAATGCCTAGAGAGCCTCATAGTCTACAGCTGACCTTGTGGAGGAAACAGAGGAGCTAAGCCCGGAGAGAAACACAGTCCTGGGAAGAGGAGCCCAAGAAGCCTGAACCCTGGCAAACATTGGCAGCTGTCTTGCTCCAACACGTGGCAATGGACTTTGGTGAGGGAAGTAACTTATGCTTTATGGCCTGGTAACTGTGGACTTCTACCCCAAATAAATACCCTTTATAAAGACCAACCAATAACTGGTGTTTTGCATCAGCACTCCTTTGGCTGACTAATACACTAAGGATTTAGATGAAGACACATACCAGATAAAAACTACTTTTTCTTTCTTGACAAGCATTAATTTGTCACAGTCAGGAAGATGAAGGAAAATACAATTAAATGTTTCAGTCTGTTTGCTAATCTTGTCTCTTCTTATATTTTTGTACTGTACCTTCGGGAAATCAAAATCTACTGTAATGGACTGTCTTACCTCTTTTGACCCTCTACATCCTCTTCCAGAGTGCAAAATTCATACTTTGTGGTGTAAGGTGCCTGAAGTTTCCTATCTCTATACATCATTAAGCTCTGGAAGAGGAAGACCACAATCTGCCTTTTCTGATTGTTATTATGTATTGGTCTCCTGGTCCTTCCCTGGTATCCATTACCTGGCCTACTTTTTCCCTTTCCATCCAGGCTTATTCAACCAAAGTGAGCAACTTTTAGTCTATAAGGACAGTACTTCCACCTTTATATATGAACATGCTGTTGTGTCTCCCATATTAAAATAATAATAATAATAATACTCCATTGGTTCTTTAATTCCTTTTAGCTACCACACCATTACTCTTTTCCCATGAATATCCATATTTGGCATATTTTTACCCTAGGCTAATTTTCGTGCCACTCTTTTGTTGCTCTATAATTCACTGCAAACTGTTACTGTATATTCCCCTGAATTACAATCTTTTTTTTTTTTTCCTTTGGCACATCTGCAATACTCTCCAGCAATAGGGCACATGGAATTCCGGAATACTGCTAATTCTGTTGGCAAGTGTGATCTGCTTCTGTCTTATAAACACTATTCACATAGAAACTGAAATTTTAATTTTTCTCACATTCTAGTTCAGACTCAGTGGCTAGCACTTTTCTTGGACCATCTTAAATTGTCAGTTTTCATTTAATCAAGACACACGGTTGGAAGCCTTCCCTGAGAACTCTATATTTACACTGATCTCACAAGTTATCATCTAAAGAAATCTAAGAATATTCTATGTTGAGACAGATTTTAAAATTTTACCATATGATAGCATAAATATTTGCGTATTCCTTTATAATTCTCTATGTTCTTTGACATGCAACATGGTATTTTATACTATTAACAAACTTGTGAAGAAAGTTTGTCAGGTAGTATTTCCAATTTATTGAGAAGTATCCTTAGGCTCAGAGAGGTTCATAATTTGCTTACGGTTGTGCATATAATAAGTATTGGATCTGGGATTCTAGAATACTATGCATTCATCTAAACCAAGAAGCTAAGCACTCTCGTTGAATCAAACAATGTGCGACATAAATTTTGGTGACATTATTTAATTAGCAATCTCACAAGTTCATAAATATTGTAACCTTAATTAAACAGGAAAAACATGAGAAGTTGGAATGTGCCTGGACCTCAGTTAAAAGTTACAACATAGAGATGTCATGATGCAGAAAAATAACAAATACTAATAAATGCCCCCCAAAGCCATGAAAAGTTCATCAATGATTTAAGATGCTGTTCCACAAATACTTAGTGTCTCGTACAAGCCAATTTACTTAAACATTCAGTGCCACATGGAATCCTTATGCCAAAACTATAAGGTAGGTGTTGCTATCTCAATTTTATAGATGAAGCAAGTAAAGCTTGACAAAAGAAGTGACAGTCCTGTGTTACCTAAGTACCAAACATGAAAATCAAATGCATATATTCTCATTCTCCTATAGGCTACAAAATGTCACACAAGTCTATGCTAATTGTTGAGTTCTGCGAGGCCATGAAACAAAAGCTTTTTACTTTAAGAAGTAGTTCTTTTACAGTTTTTGCCTTTGGCAAGGCTATTGAGTCTGGCATTCTACTGTGTTAAATTAATATAACCTGAACTTTTCCATGGTACATTCAAGTAGTACTTATTGTAAAAATTTTAGAAAGAATTTAGCTTTCAATTTCTGTGCGAAGTTAAGACTAGTGGAACTGCAACTTGCTGTATTATAAATGTAGTACAATATGTAGAATGAAAAATAGCAAGATACTTTTTTTAAATTAGAGAATCATTTTTATTTTTCTTTCTTTTAAAGCATGGCTTGTGATAGATAGTCTTTGTATTGTGCAGGACTAAAGAAGGTCAGTTTTCTTACCAGACTTTTACAAACAGTGTCTTAAACTGCTAAGAAGCAATTTTGGTAAACATGGCATCTTAATGCCGTTTCCCTTGTTGGCTCAATACAGGAAAGATTCACAGATTGAAAACAATCAATAGAAAGCAGCAGGCTAGTCGGCAGCTAATGCCCACCCTCCTTGTAAAGCCCAATCAAAGCTTATATCAGCAGAGAAAATCATGGCAACAGCAAAATCAAAACTAAAATGGCAATCTTCTGCTCTTAGAGTACGTGAAGTCACGTAATGGTCTGGTTAACTCTCTCCAGATTCCACATAATTCTGGATTATTGCTCTCAAGTTTTGGGAACTATTTTCCATTTTATCTACTGACCTGACATTGACTTATAGAGTATCTATAAGGCTTGATTCCTTTTCATATTATCTCCTACCAGTTTTTAGGAGAGTCTGAGAATATCCTAGTATAAATTGCTAAGGTACAACATGACTGAATGAGCTCAATTTGGGTACAAGTTTCAGAGCTCATTTTCAGGAAGAAAATAACCATATTTGCACCTGCTATGAATGAAGGAGTTTGCAGTTAATTTCAAATGAAGGTTATGTAAGTGTGGTATTATATTTGCAAAAGCTATTGCAATGATAATGGCATACAACCACTTTGGTTATTCCTATTAAAAATTATTTGAGATTTGGTGGTTGTAATCTCTTCTGGAAGTTACATTATATTGGCCAAAGGAGAAGATCTTATTTTCCTTTCCAAGCCTGCCACATTGAGAGCTGTGAGACCCTGGAAAAGGAGAAGATAATAAATATTGATTATTGGGTATTTAACTGTGTGCCAGGTATTGTTCTAAGCTCTTCAAACATGCCATCTCAGGCAATCCTCACAACTTCCAAAAATGCTAAGTATTAATATCGTCCTCAATTTATAAATAG
>PVKH010008625.1:0-19377 GCA_004027955.1 Chaetophractus vellerosus | reverse complement strand
GTCTGCCCGCTAGGAGAGGTCCCCGGGAACCGAACCCAGGGCCTCCCATGTGGTTTCCCAGCGCGCTCTTTATCCACTGAGCTATCTAGCCGGGCCCCAAATTTATCATTTTAGTTTTCTGTATTTGAGCAGATTTATGCTTTAATTTAGGTGTTAATCCATATTATTCATTTTTTTAATTTTAAATTTATTTTTTGCCTTTTGGATGCATATTAATATAAAGAGAAAATTTACTTTGTTTTGAAAAGTGCCTTTTGGTTACTACAAAACTTTTATTATCCCCACTGCAAAAAAACCTTTTTTCACAATTTAAAAAAATATTCTCTAAATTGATGTCCACTGGGATTTGACCACATTTACTTCTTATTGAGCTTGTCTGTATTCATTTGTTTTAATTGTAATTTTTGAATAACAATACATATTTAATTTTATGTAACGAATCTAATATTTTTCTGTATATAATGTATTGACTTCTTTATTCAAAATCTATCCAAGTATGATTGATGATTTAACTACTTGAGATTATTTCAAGGACAATAATATTAATATGCATTTTCTCATTTTTCTTTTATGAATAATTTGTAAGTGTGTGGAAAACTATTCTTTATAGTTATTTATAAACTTTAGGTTAAGTACTAAGGATTTTCTTCAATTCCTCTATGTCCTATATAATTTTGCCAAATTAAGTATGAAAAAGTTGAGGTTCCGTAATATGAAGCCCCCCCCCAAAAAAAAAGACACAGCTACAGTTCAGTGAAAAGAGAATGCAAAATTAGTCCATCTGTTCTAAAAATCAGGCTGTGACCAATATATTATGGTGGTTTTGTTCATTTATGTTATATTTTATTTTTCCAGAAAATATCCGGAGAAAATTGTGTAATCTTCCTTAAATTGAATGTTGATTTGCAAAATGCCCCTAAACACTAAATATGCCTGAAATTCAATAAATATTGACTTCCAGATTTTCAAATCAGTTAGGTGAATATTGCATTCTATCCTAATGTCTATTTTAACCTCTTCAGTACACCCTTCTTACTGAGGATTTCAGTAAAGAATCTAGTATTCTTATACTATTTCCATGGAGCATGAGCTCAGAAATCTGTCAAGATATATCTTGATGCATCTGAAATAATACTAATTTCAGCTGATACAGAAATGTCACTATATCACCCTTAATTTCAAATTGAAATCATCTGATTTTTAAAATAAATACCGTGAAATAAGGTGAAAGTATAAGAATAAAAAGGCTGCATCCTAGTAACATCAGCAGAAGTGATTAAAAGGGCACAGACCGCTAGATGCACATAATCTTAGTCTCTGCTCCTAAACACAGGTCCTCTTTTAATTCCTCATTTTCTATGACAGAGAAGACTGTGGCAGTGATGGGACAGGATCCATCCAGCTATGATTGCAAGAAAGGTGCCTGGCATCTCAAGAGTCATCAATGTGAATTATGCTCCATGCTTATTGGCAAAGCCCCAAGATGTATATATCTATTGCAGCTGATGTACCACACTAATGAAGGATGTTTATGTGGGAGGTTGTGGGAGGTGTGGGTGGTGAGGCATATTGGAATACCTATAAGTTTTGTGTAACATTTATGCCATCTAAGAATCTTTTTTTTTTTAAGAATTATTTTTATTTATTTATATATCCCCCCCTGGCTGCTTGTGCTTGCTGTGTTCATTTGCTTTGGACTCTTCTGTGTTTGCTTGTCTCCCCCTGCTGCGACATCCCACTGAGTCAGCTCACCGCACAGTGGCTTGCCTGCTCACAGTGGCTGGCCTGCTCGTGGTGACTTTCCTGCTCACAGTGGCTTGTCTGCTCACAGTGGCTTGCCTTCTCAAGGAGGCCCCGGGGAACTGAACCCAGGGCCTCCCATATGGTAAACCAGAGCCCTACCAAATGAGCCACAGCTGGTTCTCTAAGAATCTTTTTAAAAATAAAAAAAAATGATTAAAAGAAAAGAAAATAGTCACCAAACATTGCTCAGAGTTTGTGTGTGTGTGTGTATATAGAAGATGGTTCTGTGTTCCATATGTAACTAATAATTTGGTCCAGCTTTAAGTCCAGGGTTTATCTCTCCAGGGTGTCCATCATTCCCACAGGAAACAAATTCTGTGAAAGATATATTATTTGCTTGATCAAAATTTACCTACAACCAGAGCAAAGTTTTTGGAGATAAATGAATTATCCATATGCAAACCTGGATTCATGGAGTAAGAAATTTCGTGACAGAAATGAAACTGCTCAGCCTTACATAGAGCCAAGACAGACTTGCAGAATCTCTTGTTTATTGTTTATGATCATGTGCTTTCTCACCTTAGCAGGCAGCTTACTCATTGTAGTGACCATTACCATCATGCCAGCCTTGGGCTCCCCATGTACATTTCCTGTCATTCCTGTCATTTCTGATGACTCCTTCTCTTTTACCTAGGCATGCAAAGAGATATTTGACTCTGCATGATCTCCTTCTTCATGCAGCATTTCTTTGTGGGATTTAAGATTATCCTTCTCCCTGTGATGGCTGATGACTGCTATGTGGCCATCTGAAGGCTGCTGCATGACGCGATCACAACTAACTGGCATTACAATCATTTTTATCACTTGGTTGCCCATCTGTGGTTTTTGTGTTATTGACCATTTCTTCTGTGATCTTTACCCTCTGCTGAAGCTCCTGTGCACTGACACTCACATATGTGGGCTCTTTGTTATTGCTCATAGAAGACTTCTGTATATGCTAAGTTTTTCTATTCTTATCACTCCATATGTCCTCATTCTTTGCCTTCTCAAAACTCTACAGCTCTGAAGCATGACATAAGGCTTTCTCCACCTGTGGCTCACACAATTCAGTGGTCATCTTTTTCTTTGTGTCTGTATACTTTGGTCCATGATAACCTCTCCCATTGATAAAGTGGTGGCTTTATTTTGTACTATTGTTATACCCATGCCCATTTTAAACTTTTTAATCTGCACTCTCAGAAATGTAGAAGTGGAAAATGAGAAGCTATGAAAAAGTGCTGGGGTCAAAAAGTGATCAATGCTAACAATTAACATGATTAGACAGCATCCAACAAAATCTATTCTTACTTTAACAAGTGTAGCTAATGGAAAGGATGTGGGTCTTACAGTCAGAATATGTTGGTTTTTATATTTTATCCCCTCAGTATCTAGAATCTTTAATAGTTTCTCTTTCATGAAATATGAATTATTGATTATATGAGGAAACTCTCTTCCATTTATAAAATTCTTGCATTTACAAATTATTGATCAAACATTGCAAGTTTTCATAAAATGATCACAATATTTGGTAAAAATTCAAAGTTTTAATCCCAAATCCTGGAATCAGAGTAGACATATTATCATAAGTGATAAGGACTACCATGAGTATATGGGATTGGAAGAAAGAGAGAAAGTCTTTAGATCAGGACTCTCCCTAACATTAATGCTGCTGGATTTCACAACTAGAAGGAGCACCATTTTCATTTTAATCTGGCCAAGGCCCAGAAAAACTATTTTCTTTGCCCAAAGCCAAAGAAGGATATTAAGTTCTTCCAGGAACAGCCATAGAACAATTCTACCCATAATTCCCAGGTAGAAGATTATTGTAGAGCACTTTTTTTCTGTCAAAAACTGCTTACAAACCACTGCATCCTCCAATATAGTTTTTATAATGTTTCAACATTCATTTATTTAATCATTGAAATGAACAAAATATACATAGACTATATATCTGTGATTTGAATTATTACAGACAACATGAAGAAACAACAACAAACTCTTCTTTCACCAAGTTTACATTTTAGAATACCAGGCAGAAAATGGAGAGTAAGGTATCAAATGAAGCTGACAGTTGGGGCTTTTTGGAAACTCATTTAAGTATTATCTGATGTAAGTCATAAATTATGGGCATGAGAAAACATATACAGATGATTTGATTGGATGTTATTTGAAGGAAGAAGTATCAAAACTTAAAATGTGGAACTAACAAAGGTAGATGTTTAAATTTGCTAAAGATTAGAAATTATATTAAAGCAATATTAAGGCAAAGACTTGAAAATTAACTTCAAATTCTCCCTCTTCCTCTTCCTTTGTAAAGTCTATCTACCAAGTGGACATAACTGTCTTCCTGAGAAACCCATCATCCTGTCCTGCAGTCTACCTTTACTGCTACATTCAAGATCTTGCTACCACAATTATGCCCTCCTTTTCCCCCTAAACTTTAGGATTAGAGAACTATGCCTTTACCACCACAATCCTCTGTATATGAATTTAGCTTATTCTTAGCAAAGGTCAAGATTATCTAATATGAGTTTTTTTTCTTTTCCTATTTTTCACCAGCATTTAAATTGGTCACTTTGCCTATTTGTCAGTTTTCATCTCTTGTATATATTTCTTTCTAACTTAGTTTGCCAAGATTCTATGACAAATACCACACAACAGTGTGGCTTAAACAATGGGAATTTATTGTTTATGATTTTAGCGTTAGAAGTCCACAACTGAGATATCAGTAAGGTCATACATTCTCCCAAGGCCTGTAACTTTCTAATTCCAGAGATCCTTTGGGTTCCTTGGATTATGTCCTTGACTCACATCATGTAGCATTGTCCTTTCCTTTATCTTCTAGGTTACATTGACTTATGGCTTATGACTCCTTCCTGTGACTTTTTCTCAATACTTCTGATTTTTTTCCTGCAAATAAAAGCCTCACTGATCCAGATTAAGATTCATCCTCATTCATTTGGGTCACATCTTAACTTAAAATAACATCTTTGGGGAGCGGATGTAGCTCAAGTGTTCGAGCATCAGCTTCCCTCATGTAAGGTCGCAGGTTCAATCTGCAGCCCTGGTACCATAAAAAAATAACATCTTCAAGAGATTCTATCTACAATGGATTCACAACCACAAGAATGTGGATTAATATTAAGAACCTTTCTAAATTGGGGTAGATATTTCAATATTCCACAGTTTTAATCTCATATCACAACAATTTCTATAAAATCTAAAGCTGCACTTGAATTCATGTAATTGACTTTTTTATTAGAGAACTTGTGAGCTTATAAAACAATTATGCATAATGTGCAGAATTCCCATACATCACCCCCTCCATCAATATCTTGCATTGTTATGGGACATTTGTTATATATTATGAAAAAACATCATCAAAATATTACTGCTAACAATGACCTCTAGATTACACTTGCTATATTTTTTCCATAAAACTCCCTAATATTAACACCATGTATTAGTTATTATATGTTATATGTGTTATATGTGCTACATGTGTTATAGTTCATGAGAGCAAGCTCTCATATTGTTCTGTTTCCTCAATCCATTTCCACCACATGGCTCACTGTGTTATAGAGTCCCATGCTTTGTATCATCTGTCCAAAGTGTATATTCAAGTTACTCTCAGTTTCAAGACAGTTGTGTTGGCATCACCTCAGTAAATTTTAGAACCTTTTCCTTAGTCCACTAGAAAAAAATCCCGTATCCCCTTATTATTGACCATTAGCATTGATAATGTAACTTTTTTTGCAATAATATATATAACTATAGTCAATAAGTTACATTAATTGTATTTTCCCATGTATCACCATATTCCTAACACCTTTAATAGTGACTTAGATTTGTTCTAGTTCATAGAAAAACATCCTTGTATTGCCACTATTAACTCTAATACTCCTTCACAACTGAGTTCACTATGTCATACAGTCCTTAGATTATTCTCTAGCTTTCTTCCACTTGATATTTACATCCCTAATTTACTCATTCAGCCATAATCATATTTATAAATCAGCAGTGTTACTTTTACTATCTGTTACCATCAAGTTTATCCATTTCCACACTTTAAAAATGAAGATAATTGAAAATTCTACATACAGTAAGCATCAGTACCCCTTCTCAGTCCTCATCCTATCTCCTAGTAACCTATGCTCCAGATTTTAACTGCATGTGTTTATTTTTTTGTATTTAGTTCATATTACTGAGACCATAAAATATTTGTCCTTTTGTGTCTGGCTTATTTCACTCAGCACAAAGTCTTTAAGGTTCATCCATGTTATCACATGTCCCAATTTCATTCTTTCTTACAGCAGCATAGTATTCCATCATATGTATATACCATATTTTGTTTGTCTACTCATTTGCTGATGGACACTTGGGATTTTCCATCTTTTTTGCAATGATATGAATAATGCTGCTATGAACATGGGTGTTCAAATGTCTGTTCACATTCTTGTTTTCAGTTCTTCTGGATATATCCCTGTAGAAGGATTGCCTGACCACACAGAAGTTTTATGTTTACCATCCTGAATAAATGCCAACCATCTACCACAGTGCCTCTACCATTCTACTTTCCCACTAACAGTGAAGGAGTATTCCTATTTCTTCACATTCTCAACAACACTTGTAGTTTCCTGTTTTAAAAAATAATGTCAATTCTATGAGATGTGAAATATCTCACTTTAGTCTTAATTTGCATTTCCCCAATAGATAATGATATTGAACCTATTTCATGTGCTCTTTGGCCATTTGTATTTCCTAATACAAAATCGTTTGCCCATTTTTAAATTGGATTGCTTGCCTTTTTATCATTGAGTTTTATGACCTCTTTATATAATTTGGAAATCAAACTCTTACCGGATATGTGGTTTCCAAATATTTTCTCCCGTTGAGTTGGCTGGTTTTCACCTTCTTGACAAATACCTTTGAAGTGCAAAAGTGTTTATGTTTGAGGAGGTTCCATTTATCCATTTTTTTCTTCATTGTTCCTGCTTTGAGTGTAAGGCTTAAGAATCCATCGTCTACCACCATGTCTTCAAGGTGTTTCCCTACATTTTCTTCGAGGAGTTTTTGGTTCTAGCATTTATATTTAGGTCTTTGATGCATTTTGAGTTAATTTTTACGTAAGATGTGAGAATCAGGTCCTCTTTCTTTTAGCTATGTACATCCAATTCTCCCAGCACCATTTGTTTAATAGAGTGTTCTGCCCAAGCTAGATGGGCCTGACAATCTTGTCAAAATGACTTGAGCAGAGATGTTATGGTCTGTTTCTTAACAATCAATTTAATTCCATTGGTCAATATACTTATCTTTATGCCAGTACCATGCTGTTTTTATAACTGTACCTAGGTATTATGATTTAAAGTTAGAACGTGAGACTCCCCCTACTTTGTTCGGCCTTTTTAAAGATGTATCTGGCTATGTGGGGTGGGGCCCCTTACACTTCCAAATAAATTTCATAATTAGTGTGGGATTTTTTATGGGTATTGCGTTAAATCTGTAAATCAATTTGGTAGAATTTTCATCTCAATGATATTTCATCTTCCAATCCATGAACATGGAATGTCCTTCCATTTATATTGGTTGTCTTTGTTATCCTCTATCAATGCATTGTAGTTTTCTGAATACAGGTCTTTTATGTGCTTTATTAAGTTTATTCTTAAATATTTGATTTTTTGGTCATTGGTATAAATGGATTTTTTTATGATTTCCTCCTCAGATTATTCATCAACAGTGTGTAGATACACTACTGATTTTTGGTATATTAATCTTGATTCCCACCCCTCTGAACTAATTTATTAGCTCTTGTAGCTTTGTTGTAGATTTTTCATGACTTTCTAGGTATAGAATCATATTTGCAAATATCAAAAATTTTAGTTCTTCCTTCCCAATTTGGATGGCTTTTATTTGCTTTTCTTGCCCAATTGCTCTAGCTAGAACCTCCAGCACTATGTGGAACAACAGTGGTGACCGTGAGCATCCTTTCCTGATTTCAACAGTAAAGCCTTCAGTCTTTCACCATTGAGTACTATGTTAACTGTGGGTTTTTCATATATGCCCTTTATCATATTGAGAAAGTCTCCTTAAATCCCTATCTATTGGAGAGTTTTTTCAAGAAACGATGTATTTTGTCAAATGCCTTTTCTGTGTCAATCAAGATGATCATGTGATTTTTTCTTCCTTGGTTTATTAAGTAATGTATTACACTGATTGATTTTCTTGCATTGAACCACTCTTAGATTCCTGGGAGAAAATGAACTTGATCATGATGAATAATTTTAATGTGTTGTTGGATTCAATTAGAGAGAATTCTTTAAATATTGTTCAAACTATATTCATTAGGGAAATGGGTATGCAATTTCCTTTTTTTTTTCCAATATCTTAACTGGCTTTGGTATTGGGGTGATTTTGACTTCATTGTATGAGTTTGGTAGCATTCCCTCCAATTAAATTTATTGTAGGAATTTGAATAAGATTGGTATTAAATCTTCTGTGAATAATCAGTAGAATTCACTTGTGAAGACGTCTGGTCTAGGGATTTTCATTTTGGGGAAGTTTTGATGAATATTTCAATCTCTTTACCTGTGATTGATTTATTGAAGTCTTTTATTTGTTCCAGAGTCAACATAGATGGTTCTTGTGTTTCTTGGAATTTAATTAATTTATGTTGTCTAATTTGTTGACATGCAATTGTTCCTACTATCTTATTATGATCTTTATTTATTTCTAAGGGGTAGTAGTAATGCCCCCTCCTGGATTACTGATTTTATTTATTTCCATCTTTTCTTTCTCTGCCTAACTCAGGGTTTCTTAAAAAAGGGTCCATGAGCTTGAATTTAAATTTAAAAAAAAACATTATTCTTGTGGGGACATGTTGGTATGGGTGTGATATATTTATTAAATAATGCATAATATAGTGTGGATTTAGTAAGGGGCCCATGGTTTTCACCTGACTGGCAAAAGTGTCCATGGAACAAAAAAGATTAAGAATACGTGGTCTGGCTAAAGTTTTGTCAATTTTGTTGAACTTCTCAAAGAACCAACTTTCGATTTTGTTGATTCTCTCTATTGATATTTTTTGTTCTCAATTTCTTTTATATCTGCTCTGATCTTTGTTATTTCATTCTTTCTTCTTGCTTTGGGATTGATTTTTTTGTTCTTTTTCTACTTCTTCCCACGGAGTAGTTAGGTAATTGATTATAACTCTTTCTTCTTTTTTAATATAAGCATTGAGGACTATAAATTTATATATATAAATTTTCACACCCTTCATTGCGTCCCATTGGTTGTGATATGTTGTGTTTTTGTTTTCAATCATCTTGAGATATTTACTTTTTTCTCTTGCAATTTTTTCTTTGACTGACTGATTATGTAAGAGTGTTTTTTACTCTCTTTATTTGTGAATTTTCCATTTTTCTGCCTGTGTTTGATTTCTAGCTTCATTTCCTTAAGATCCGATCAAGTGCTTTGTATAATTTCAATCTTTTAACATTTATTGAGATCTGTTCTGTGACCCAACATATGGTCTATCATGGAGGTAGATCCATGAGCTCTTGAGAAGAACATATATCCTGCTGTTTTGGTGTGAAATGTCCTCTCTATATATCTATTAGGTTTAATTCAGTTACATATTATTCAAGCACTCATTTCCTTATTGATCCTCTGTCCAGATGTTCTATCCAATGATGAGAGTGGTGTCTTGAAGTCTCCAACCATTATTATAGAGATATCTATTTCTCCCTTCAGTTTTGCCAATGTTTGCCTTATGTAATTTGGGAGCACCTGGTTAGATAACAATATTTATAAATATTATCTCTTCCTGGTTGGTTGCCCTTTTTATTAATACATAATTTCCTTCTTTGTCTCTAAAAACATCTTTCCTTTTAATGTCTATTTCATCTGATATAAGTATAGCTGCTCTCGTTTTCTTATGTTTACTGCATTCATGGAATATCTTTTGCCAGCGTTTCACTTTCAATCTCTTTGTATACTTCAGTCCATGGTGAGTCTCTTGTAGACAGCATATAGATGGTTCATATTTTCTTATCCATTCTGCCAATCTGTGTCTTCTGATTGGTGATTTTAATCCATTAACATTCAATGTTGTTACTGTAAAGGCAGCTCTTACTTCCCCCAATTTGACCTTTGGGTTTTATCTGTAATGTCTTATTCTCACCACTCCTTTTTCACTTTTAATTACTTTTACTGGCAATCTTAATTTCAGACTCCTCCAAGCCTCTCTCTTCTGGCTTTTCTTTTCAGGCTGAAGCACTTCCTTTAGTATTTCCTCCAAGGCTCTTCTTTGGTGACTAATTCTCTCTGTTTCTGTTTATCTGTGAATATTCTAAACTTGCCTTCATTTTAGAAAGACAGTCTTGCATGATATAAGATTCTTGGCTGGCAGTTTTTCTTTCTCAATATCTTAAATATATCATACCATTGCCTTCTTGTCTCTACAGTTTCTGATGTGAAATCTGTACATAGAGTTATTGGACATTCCTTGTGTGTGATGAATTGCTTTTCCCTTATTGCTTTAGGAATTCTCTTTACCTTTGGTATTTGGCATTCTGATTAGTATGTGTCTTGGAGTAGGTCTATTGAAATTTATTTAGATTGGAATCCATATACTTCTTGGGCATGGATATCTATGTTCTTCAAAAGAGTTGGGGAATTTTCTACCATATCCTCAAATATTTCTTATGCCCCTTTTCTTTTATCTTCTCCTTTTGGGACACCCATGACATGTATTTTTGCACATCTCTTCTGTGATTTAGTTCCCTGGGACTCTGTTCAATTTTTACATTCTTTTCTTTATCTGTTGTTTTGTGTATTTGCTTTCATTGGTGTTGTCTTCAAAATCACTGATCTTTCTTCTGCCTCTTCAGAGCTGTATAACAATATGCCTCTATTGTATTTTTTTTTTCAAATTTTATTTCAAATTCAAAAATTAAAAAAACAAAAACCTGCTCAACAAGTTATGGAAGCATTACTCCTGAAAAGTTCTGTTCAGGCACTTCTATCTCATTTAATTCCAACTACTAACACAAATGTTTCTCTAGGCTCCAGAAAGATACGTAGACAAATAACAGATTAGTTATGTGACATAGTCAAGGTCTCCTTATTAATGTAAAAAATGAAGAGAGAGAAATGCTTAATCATATCTCAGAAACCCCATATCCTTTTTTTGTGACCTTTAGCATTACTATAGTACCAACTTTGCTACAAAAAACATTGCAATGTTGTTGTGAACTATAATCTGTAAATTGCACTATTTATATTTTCCCATGCATCACCATATTCTTAATCTCTTGTAGTAGAAGAACATGCTTATATTTATATTATTAATCCCAGTCCTCATCTACTGCCAAAATCATTGTTATACATTCCCTATATTATCCTCCAGCTTTCCTCTAACTAACAATCTTTCAAGATGCTCATTTTAGCCATAATCTCCAGTGTATTTTTTATTTAATTTATTGTGCCTTTCATTCCCATAAGATCTGTTTTTTTATGTGTGCTTTCAAATTCTTCTTTGTGTTTACCTAACATCTGCTTAATATTTTTAATCTATTTATCCAACTCATTGAATTTATTAAGGAGATTTGTTTGAACATCAGTGATTAGTTTTCTGGAACTAGTGTCATCTGGAAGTTTAGTTTGTTCCTTTGATTAGGCCATATCCTCCTGTTTCTTAGTATGGCCTGTAATTTCTTGTTGGTGTCTCAGAGTCTGATTTTCTTGATGTATTTATTCTAGGCTCACTTTCTGTCCATAGAATAAGACTTTCTATTTGATTGGCTTTTGCTACAGCCTCTCTTAGATACTTGATTCAACTTTTTAATATTGTAGAACCTTATCATAGCTTGTATTTATCCAATCTGAATTTCTTCAACTCTTATACATCTGTTTCTTGCCCCTTTCTCCCTTGCTAGGGGCAGAGTAGGAGCCAAGGGTGCAGTGGTACTGTAAGCCTTGTAGACTGAAGCTGCCGGCATTACCCCAGGAACTGATGAAGTTCCCCCTACTTTCTCTCCTGCCAGGTGTGGAAACAAAGCTGCAGCCCTGTGTAATTATCCAAGCCATGCAGGCCAAGACTATCTCTAGTTGCCCAGGAGACTGATGAAAATCAATGCACTTTCTTACCCTCCCTGGGGTGGGGATGAAGCCACAGGTGTGGGCAGTAAACTGAGTCATGTGAGCTGAAACTGACTTGCAATTGTCCAGATAGACTGATGAAACACCACCATCCACCTTCTTCCAGGGGCAGGGATGATGCCACAGCTGGATACAACAATCTAGTCCTAGTTGCTGTAGTTGCCTGGAGAGGCTGACACAGCATTGCACCCCTTCCTGCCCTGCTAGAGGTGGAGATGGAGCCACAGGTGTGAGCAACGATCTAGTTTTTGTGGGACAAAAGTTAGTGCAGTTGCCCAGAATAGCTGCGGCAGATACCCCACTTTCCTCCCCGCTGGGAACAGGGCCAGAGCCCAGACTAGGGCAATAATCTATCCTGGGTGGATATATACTGGTCTCTACCATCACTGACTTTCAATCAGTCCCACTTCCTCTCATGCTGGGGGCAGAGTTAAAAATGAAGGCTATGGGTCTCTTTCTGACTGGAACAGATTCAAACTTCAGTTGTGTTTAGGATTGGACTTTAACCAGTTGGATTTACCGATGAGAAGCTGAAGTCAGTGCCTGACCATCTCTTCCTCTCCTGTATTTATGAAAAGGAGCTTCCAATTCCAGCCAGGGGAGAGGTCCAGAGATATCCTGATCTGCCAGTGGAGGGTGGGCAGTAAAGTCTGTAGCACAGGAGTGCTCTACTCATGCATCTTCACTGGATACAGGCAGGCTCTTCCTTGCATTCTTCCAAGGATGTTGCATGGTGCTCTTCTGGTCTCCTGAGCCCCAAAATGGATGATTTAGATAGCTTCTGGTTGATTAGTAATTGCACTGTAGGTCAAGCTGACTCTTGGGGCTCCCTATTCTGCCATCATCTTCCATAACTCCCTAAAAATAAGTTTTATTGGATGAATGTGTGCTTTGTTGTTATGAACAAATCAGATGTGTGGGGGTCCATTGGGTCCTCTACCTAAGGGAAACTCAATCTGCACTACCCAGCTGCCTGCGTGCCCCAGGACACAAGTTAAAATGTACCAAAACTCCTCACAAGGAAACAATGTACAGATGGTATTGTAGACGTGCAATTTTCTCTCCGCTTTGCAGTTCCTTCCTACAATAACATCACCAGACCCCGTGTTTCATGTAACCCTAGCAGAAGCTCTGTTATAAAAATTTCTTTTTTCTCAGACCCTATATATTTCCCCTCATTTTCCTACTCTTTACACACAACTATCTTCATTCTCTGGACTGCCACCACCAAAGAGAATCTCTCCTGTCTGTAAATCCCAATAAAGCTCATGTTCTGACACTGGGCTGGGTGTGTCCTTCGGTCTTGCAGCTGCCCTGAGTCCATGACCTTCAGGAGTTGGGTTGGAAGAAACAGGTACAAAAAAGAGTTGATTATATCAGAATTAACAAGACAGAGAGCCTGCACTTTAAAATTTGAAGAGAAAACAACTGCAAGCCAGTTGCAAAACAATGAGTTTGGGAGTTATTTGAGAAGTAGACACTTATACTCAAATTTTATTGAAAAGACCCAGATAAAAGAAGAGGATCCAGATTAGGGCCCAGGCAAGAGTCATGAAGATCTTAGTGATTTCACTTTCATCATTATAAGAGCTTCATAAGTAAAAATTACTCCATAACAATAACTAAATATTATATTGAGTACATTTTCACACAGATTACTATTCAACAGTTTAATAAAGTATTCATTACAAATGGATAACCAGCTTTCCCAATGGTGTTTAACCCATTTGATGATCAACAAATATCCTGAGCTCTCACCAGAGTTTTATCTCTGTTTTGTTAAGTGTGACCATGTGAATCAATCACAGTACTGATGTGTTCTACACACCAAATGAACCATTTAGGAGCCAATATTCCAGATTCCAGCATTCTTTTTCCCTGTTGCAAAATATCTGAAAAAGAGTTAAGATGGCAGGAATACACAGTGAGAGCAATATGAATTTTTGAGTAACTACTCAGAGCACAAATGCCCTAGAGGGTCTTATAACCCTTGGTTGAATTTGCTTGAGCCGGAAGTAAAATTGAATCTGTTTAGCCACTAAGATTTCACTGTTCATTTGTTATCATAGAAAAATACAGCTTAAACTGACCAATGTATTGACTAACTTTATCTTTACAAAGACCTACAGATATTAATGAGAACAAATTAGAAAAAACTTTTGTGGTTATCCTGATGCTAACACAGTGTAGAATGGATAAACAGAAATCCTTACAAAATCAAGTCAAATTAGAACCACTCTGCTTCTTTGTAAAAGAGTCCACCAACTGAAGTATTTAAGTTATTAATTTAGACATTAGGCTTTTTCCCCTTAAACAAAGATGAAAGATAATGCTTCAGAAAATTGTGCAATCATATCCACAGTAGTATGAAAAACAATTTTGAACTTCAATATGAACTCGGTGTTCAAGTTTCATAGAACCAGATTTTCTGGCTGTTTTACACAGTTCTCTCTTCTACACATTCTTCTTAGCATAAATTAAAATACTGTACCAATGTCTTGTGATCATTAGCCCACAAATTCTCCACTTATCTCAGAAGAAAACTATACCTCCTACTTGTCAGGAAAATGGCCACCACAGAATCATTATTTCAATCTCAATCCTCATCAGTAATAATATCTAAACACCCTTTTTACCTTTATGCCTGTCCTGCCCAAAGAGAGAAATAAGTGAAGGTCTCCAATTAAAATTTAATATGTAATAATTTTATCAACTTTACAGCTCCTTCCTGATTTTTCAGAAATTTTACTTCTAACTCCCATGACTAGAGCACTCTCAAAATGTTTATAAGTCCTGTTAAAGTTTAATAAGGGTATTTACTCCATAATTAAAACACTGGAGGAGAATGCAAAATCCAATTCCTTTCTAGTCTGTATGAATATGAGAGTTTGTGTTAAAATGAAATATAGAGTTAGAGTTTTCAGAGCTAGAGATATTAGAGTTAGAGCTTTTTGTGCCATTTTCAGGAAGTTCTCTTTAGAGCTTATTCTATGCTGTCTCTCCTGACATCCTCTTTTAGAGACAGAACTCCAAGGAAGTAATCTGGTTCACAAAAGCCATACTTTCCATAAATGAGCACGTGTTTCACTGGATCCTTAAGGACACTCACTTCTTACTCACAGAAGTTTTCTAATGGTAGATCTTTCTGTGGGGGTGGGGAGGAGGGTGCCCATTCATATCCCTCATCACCTCCTAAAAAACAGGAACAACCTGAACCCAAAGTGCCAAGTGAATTACACCAAACTAAGTGATTTATGACAAGATCACAAACAAGTCCACATTAGAGGTTGAGGAAGAGGAAATGGAATTGGAGCCCTCTTTCCTATGGAGTTTATCATCTTCATCTACTAGGATATTTTACAAGGGGGGCTTGGCTAAATGTTATTTCTTTCAATGACTTCTTCATATAAGCATAGAGCTTCATTCTATGTCTGTGTGAATTTCCATGTGTGGGGAAGAAGGAAGGATGCTGTATTACTCCATACCTTTTATGATATACTGAGTCTTAGCCACACAGGCAAAAAGAAATGTTATACCCATGCCTTTAAATCACTCAACTGAGAGTAAGAGTGCTCAGAATCTGATCTCCAATGTTTTCTCACTCAAACATTAGTTAAAAGGTCATAGTCATCAGGACATATAAGTGGTTTAATTTTGTTTTAATAATGAATAATATATTAAGTGTATCTATGTCTTGTGAGAAAATTATATATTTACTCAAATAGTTACTTTTTTTGTTGATCTTCATTCCCTTGTATAGATCCGTATTTCCTTCTAGAATCACATTTACTCTGCTTGAAATCCTTTTATGTCTGTACTCAGAGTGAACTGACAATGAATTTTGTTAGTTTTGTATGAATGACAACATTTTTATTTTCTTTTTTTTTGAAAGATATCCTTGTTGTATGTATATTGCAGCTTGAGAATTTCTTGTCACAATTTTTTTTCACACTATGCCTTATTCTCTCCTTGCTTGCAGTGGTCTGACATCAAGAAGAATGATGTCATTCTTAACTTCTTCCTCTGTACAGTTATTAATTTTGAAACTTTGTACTCTTCAGAAGAGGAAACAGAGACACAGAGAAGTGGAGATAATTGCATAAGAGGACAAAGACTGGCCAGAAGTAAAAAATTTAAAACCAGCCATGTCATAGCATAAAGTACTTCAGCCATGCAAACATTTCCTTCAATTTAATTTAGAAAACATACTCTAAGCATTTTCTATGCAAAATACACTAGATTGATGTTTTCATATGCTATCTTTTATATCTCTCCCAATAATATTATTTCATTTAAGGCTATTTAACAGGTCCTGGAAAGTTAACTGACATTCATAAAGTCATAATTAATAGGTAGAATTGGGAATCTTATTGTTCCATGCCTTTCAGAAATAATTCATCTTTCTATAACCTACAGAATTGGGTAAGAGAGAGTGTAAACTACAATGTAAGCTTTAATCCAGGCTTAGTGGCAGTGCTCCAAAATGTGTTCATCAATTTCAATGAATGTACCTCACTAAGGAAGGATGCTCCTAATGTGGGAAAATGTGGCAGGTGTGGGTAGCGGGGCATAATAGGAATCCCATACATTTTTTATGTGACACTTGTGTAATCCAGGTATCTTTTTTTAAAAAAAATAAAAACAATATACATAAAAAGATTGGAGGATGTTAGGAGATGTTCTCTTTTCTCCATCCTCTTTTCTGTTTAGCTGCTGAACATCAGATCTGTCTGATGAGTAAACCCTGCCTTACTTTGGTGAGAGAACCAAAGCTCCTTAACAATCCAGACCTGTTCTGAGCCACCTCTTCCTCTCCCATCCAGTGTGGGCCCATCACAGCAATAGTTTCTGTGGGGCTATACTGACATTATGAATAAAGCTCAGGATTAGAAATCAGATCACTCTGGGTTTAAATCTGAGCACTACTAATTATTTAGATTTTGCCCATGACCAAATATTCTTTGATGTAAAATGGAAATAACAAGAACTTTATCATGAGGATTATATGAAACTCAGATCAGATACCGCACTTAGAAATCTGAATGATAAAGAAAAATGTTCATTATATATTAGTTCTAATGATACTCACATTTCTGTTACCCCTGCAACCTTTTCTGGGAATCTCTATTTCACTGTTTGATATTTTTAAAGGGGAGATCAAACACACCTAGAAAGATTTCAGAATTATAATTACTTGTGAATATTTACTGAATACTTCTAAACCTGAACTTTTAATTTCAGCATTTGCACACAATCCTACCATCTGCTAGAGATGTGAAGATAATTTGCACATATGAGTTGGGAACATTTTTGCCAGGACAAGTGTGCTGCTCCACCATGAGCTCTCTGATCCTATGCAGAAGATTATAACAGAAAACAAAGAATTGACTCTGTGCCAGATGCCATTTTAAGCATTATATACATAATCACCTATAACCTCACACAGATTTATGAGATAGATTCCTTCTCATCTTCTTTGTACTGTAGAGAAAATGAGGCACAAAGAAGCTGAGAACCTTGCCAACTTCACATATTAGGAAGCAGTAGAGTCAGCCCAAGGAGGTGCAGTTGAATGTACTCCAAGTTTTTCCTCTTAAGCATGTCAGAATTTTAATATTAGAGTAGGTCCTCTGGCCTGCATGAATCTATCCTTGGGGCATCAACAGAAGAATAGCAGTTTTTAATGGTCTACGTGTTTTCACATTTTATGTTGCTTAAATCTTCCCTATAACTCTGTGGGAAAAAGTATTATTAAGATTGTTTTAAATATTCTAATAAACACTTGCACCCATTCTTCTATTACTAGATTAATCTATGCCCTACTTACCTGACACTAGGATTACTTCCAGACCAGAAGCACATGATTCTCCTATCTTAGCTTGCCCAGCTATGTGCCTGAAAACCTTGGTCACTGATGCCACAGCCACGGGAGGACAGGATAAATATATTTGGCTGCCAACTTGGATGAAGCTGCTAATTCTAGCCCTCTGGGAATAAATAGAAATCCTTCTTGTTCTTGAGCAATAAGTTTATAAATATAAACCTTTAATCAAGTATGGAAATGTTAATAAGTTCAGACCCTGGGGATTACTGAGCCTGCAACACCACATAAAGGCAATGAGCCAGAGATTATAGATGCTATTAAGGAGCTATCTTCAATCATAGCCCAGGATTTCTATATAGAAAATACCTAAAAGAGCAGACTTCAGAGATTTGCTTCTCCAGGGCAACTTTTCTTTGTTGCTGAGTTCATAATACTTGCCATCCCCACTAATTCTGTATTAACATGGTTTGCTATTTTTATGTCTTTAAATCATATTATGAAAAAGATTAAGAGACTTTCATTATCTATTATTTCTCATCTTCAAGAAAGCAAGAGAGACAGCCAAGTTGGCCTCAGTTTAGGTGGGCACTCACCATCTCTCCAGCAGAGGACGGTTGACTGGGGATGGGATCCTGCCCGGGTGGTCTTTTCTAGGAGCTTGTAAAACAAGAGTCTTGGGTGCATCAATCTGGAGGGAGATGGAGGTGAGGTGGACTGCTCAATATAAAATCATGAGTTGTTTTTTTTTCCCAGCTGGAAACACAAGAGGCTAAACCCTATCCTCAGGCGGGAGGCTGGGCAGACCTGAGAGCAGCTGGCATTCGGGTGAAGGGGAGCTCTCTCTGAGAGTGGGAAGGTTCTGGCAAAGGGTGGAGAGGGGTTTCTTTTCTGTGAGTTTGGTCAACAGGACCCCCTAGAAGTTTTCAGGCATGAATTAGCCAGCTAGAAATGGTGCCAGGCTGAGGGGAGAGGCGAAACTGCTGTACACCATTGATATACCTAACTGCACTGGGAAACAGAGGCTAGACTCAGGAAGGAGCAGAGCCAGCAATTTTTAAGTTCTGCACTGAGTAACAAAGTCTCACCTCCCCCAGGGGGGGAGGACAGCCAGTAGGAAGTAGTTGATAAGTTTCCATGAGCCTATTAAGGGGTCCCCTCACAAGAGGGGGTGGTCCAGAAGAGGTGTTCTTTAAGACCTTTATTTCACGTTTGACTTAGTTAATCACTAATTCTACCTCAAAGACTGCAGAGAGAAGGCTGAAGGATAATTGATTAATGAACACAGGCTGAGAGGCTCCACAAGGACCCAAGAAGAAATGCTGTTCTTCCTTAGCTTTGTTTGACTGCATGCTTGTGTATTTATTTGGTTCTTATTTGATTGTTGCTATTATTTCCACTACCTTTCCCTCTTTTTTAAAAATTAGATGCTGCTAGCTTTTTTCCTCTTTGCTGGTCTTCTTATTCCCTGATTTTCCATTCTCTGTATATAGTGATTGTGTATGCCAATGCTATCTCTTCTCCTTCCTTCATTTTTCTACCTTCAGCTTTCTGTTGTGATTCTTACATGCCACCTTTTTTCATTTGTCCTCAACTTGGTGCGTGTCAATTTCTAT
>PVKH010008624.1:0-19359 GCA_004027955.1 Chaetophractus vellerosus | reverse complement strand
TATGGAATGATCTTTAACCTCTTTTCCTTAAGGAATCAGACCTTTTTGAAGGAATTAAAATCCTTCAAAGCTTCTGACTAATAGAAATATAAAGGATTGCTTCTGCTGTGAATTTTTTAAAAGCTGACAGTCAAAATCTGAGCCTTGGGAACCGGCTGTAGCTCAATTGGTAGGGCTCCGGTTTACCACATGGGAGGCCCCGGGTTTGGGTCCCAGGGCCTCCTCGAGCAGGCAGACCCCCTCAAGAAGGCAAGCAAGCCACTGCAGGCAGGGCAGGCCGCCACGGGCAGGGCAAGCCGCTGCAAAGCAGGCAGGCTGCCGCGAAGCAGGCAGGCCGCCGCACGGTGAGCTGACTTGGTGGGTCGCCGCAGCGGGGGGAGACTAGCAGACACAGAAAAACGCAAAAAATGAACACAGCAAGAACAAGCAGAAAGGGGGAGATATATAATAAAATAAAATAAAAATCTGAGCCTTTACTTTTCATTCCTGCTGTAATAGACAATGGAGCAAGCCTCTCACTCAGTGGGCTGGATGAAGTGTTTATAGGACAAAGGTATCTGTAAAATATATCCCACAATATTATGCTGAACTGAAATTTGAACAGTGATAGCATAAGTTCAAAAATTCCATGTAGCCACTATGTTATGTGCCTCTCAAGAACTTCATCCTTGTTCAAACAAACCCACTTTTCTCTCAGGAAATAAAGAGGGAAACCCTAGTGGTGGTAACCAGTAGTGTTGGGGACGCAAATCAGATTTAGTTACTTGATAAGGGTATTACTGGAAAAATGGGTTCTGGCACAAAGCTGATGACTAACTAGGGCCCTTTCTAAGACTAGACTTGAAATGGTTCTTTAGTCTATCCGTTTTTCTCTGAAGGCTTGGTTAAAAAACTATCCCAAGTTGGACTCATTTGTGGTGGCCCTACACATGACTCTTCTGCCCCTTCTATTTGAACCTATAGTTAGTACTAGAGTTGATAGGTTTATGTCCAAGAGACTTAAATCTTTGGGCTTTCCATGTGCCAGCTGGGCCCTGATTCTCAACAGAGTTGCAATACCTACTCTCCAGTTCATTGGACTCACCCAGGACAACGAACAAGGAGATGATAATGACAATGACTATCCCAAGGAATAGAGAGTCTACAACTGCAAGCAAGATAGTCTCATCCATCTGCCCCTTGGGATCTAAGTCCCCTCTCAATTAGAGGTGGAGTGGGCATCACCATCCCAGAATCCTCAGGATTGGGGAATGAATGATGGACGAGAGTAGACTTACAGTTGTTTTTACTATAGACTTATTGTTATTCTAACAATGGAAGAAATTTTATCATTGATATGGAGGCAGTGGCCACCAGAGGTTCTGAGGGGAAGGAGAGGGAAAAACAGGTGTAATATGGGGGCATTTTCAGGACATTGGAACTGTCCTGAATGATGTTGCAATGACAGCTACAGGCCATTACATATCTTGTCATAACTTACAAAATTGTGTGGAAGAGAGTTTAAACTATAATTTACACTATAATCCACTCTCAGTGGCAATGCTCCAAAATGTGTGCATCAATTTTAACAAATGTACCACACTAATGGAGGATGTTGTTAATGTGGGAAAGTGTGGGAGGGGTAAGGAGTGGGGCATATGGGAATCCCCTATATTTTTTATGTTACATTTATGTAACTTAAGTATCTTTTAAAAATAAATATATACAGGGGCCGGCTGTAGCCCAGTAGATAGGGTGCTGGTTCACCACATGGGAGGCCCTTGGTTCGGTTCCTGGGACCTCTCTGGGCGGGCAGACCACCTTGAGAATGGCAAGCCGCAGTGGGCGGGGCAGAGCTACCGTGGGCAGGGCAAAAAGCCGCCACAGACCGGGCAAAGCCGCCGCGGGCAGGGCAAAGCCACCACGGGCAGGGCAAGCCGCCCAGGGAACGGAAGCAAAAAGCCGCCCGCAAATGGAGCAGAGCCGCCTGTGCAGTGAGCTGACTTGGCACGTCGCTGCAACGGAGGGAAACAGAGCAGACACAGAAGAACACATACACACAAAAAATGAACGCAGCAAGAGCAAGCAGAAAGGGGAGATATGTAACAAAAAAAAAAAATTAAATATATGTATATACATAAAAGATTATCCCAAATTATGAATGTTGTAGAATCAATCAAATTTAGAGTAATTGAATACAAAATGAATGATAAATTCCAAAACATTTGTTTGAGTTCTAAATGGCCCAAAATTTTTATTCACTGTTGGAAGTTTCCTGATTCTTCCCATTTTTCAAGGGTGCCATATTATGTAGGAACCATGTTGTCTTGCTGACTCATACCCTAAGGACCCTAAAGAGTTAATTAATAGTTTCTGAAGCCGTATGTCTTCCTTATTAAATATTCAAGTATCAGAATGTTCAGTGAAGTTCTATGCAGGGCAACTAAGACCAACATTTCCCCAAACATTCTGAAACAGATAGCAAGGCTTCACCACTGTTTACTGCTTAAGGCAATTGCTTATTCCTCTCTGAGTCTCATCACTTCTATAGGCTCCATTCAAATCTTCCAGGTGAAAAATTTTTGAAGGTAAAAAGGAAATGAACATAGCAGTTTTAGTGCTGATAGATGTGGGTATTAACCATAGATGTGGTGATAGATATAGTAGAGGAAAAAGGGAAGGAATCAGAAGATGTGGGTTTCGCATAGGGTGAACCCAGCAGCAGTCATGATATCTCAGGCTTTGGATAATGTAAGAATGAGAAAGCGACTGGAACATATAGACATCTTACATGAAACTATGGACATTGAATTTGTTGATGTTATAAACAAGTATGGTGAATTTTGTTGTGCGTCTTTCTAAGAAATGATTAATTACCTGATTACCGGTGTAAAGGATTAGGATCATGGTTATATGGATGAAGGGAATGCTCTCATTTAGGGAATTTAGGGTTTTCTGCTGATTCTGTTTTCCTCCTTGAGGCAAAATGTGCATTAAACATCCATTATCTAGAATCCACACCTGAAAAAGTCTTTTAATTGCAATCTTACTTAACAACAACAACAACAAAATCTATTTAACTAAATTGATGGGACAATAAGGCCACGAAGAGGGGGGTCTTGTTTTAGCTCTTTGCCTCATAACATTAGTGGTACATTGCACACTTAAGGTGATCAACATTGTCAATACATTTTAGCTGAATTTAAAAGTTAATCATCAGAGATAGAGGAATTTGTGTTCCTTATACTTATAGAGTCACATATGAAAATTCTATGAAAATTGATAAATCTTGGGAGCATAAATAATAACTCATTTAATCTGGATTATCAATTATCTGAATACTCTGCTTCCCAATTGTTTTGAATAAATGGAGGTTTACTTGGAAAAATGGGACCATTTTATGTAATTGTTGACTATGGATTTGTTTGTCCTCCTTCAAACATTCATTTGATTATTCATAAAATATATATTTATTTAGATTTTTGTTTTTATTCTAGTAACATTTTTAGCCCCTTTCAAATATATAATTCATGCTGCTAATTACATTCCCAATGTTATACTACCATCACCACCATCCATTACCAAAACTTTATGATCAACCTAAATAGAAATTCAATAAAATTAAAGCACTAGCTTTTCATTCCCTACCCCTACCCCAAACCCTTGTAACCTATATTCTAGATTCTGACTCTATGAGTTTGCTTATTCTAATTATTTCATATCAGCGAGATCATACAATATTTGTCGTTTTGTGTCTGGCTTATCTCACCCAACATGATGTCATCAAGGTTCTTCCATGTTGTCACATATATCAGAACTTCAATCCTTTTTATGGCTGAATAATATTCCATTGTGTGTGTATAGCATGTTTATCCACTCATCAGTTGGTGGACACTTGAGTCGCTTCCACCTTTTGGCAATTGTGAATAATGCCTCTATGAACATCAGTTTGCAAATATGTGTTTGAGTCCCTGCTTTCATTTCTTTTGGGTATATACCTAGAATGGGTCCCATGGTAATTCTATTCTTAGCTTTCTGAGGAACTGTCAAACTACCTTCCATAGCAGCTGCATCATTTTACATTCCCGCCAGTAATGAATGAGTGTCTTCATTTCTCCACATCCTCTCCAACATTTGTAATTTTCTGCCATTTTAACAGTAGTCATTCTAGTCATTGTGAAATAGTATCTCAAACCAATATTTTGATTTGAGCATCTTTCCATGAGATTTTTGGCCATTTGTATATCTTCTTTGGAGAAGTGTCTTTTCAAGTCTTTTGCCTATTTTTAAAATGGATTCTTTTTTGTTGTTATTTAGAATTTAATACCAACTAAGCACTGGAAAAATATATGTGATAGAGAAACTCTCTTTGCTGTTTCAGGAGCTTATGGTGTAGGTGGAAAGAAAAACATATATATAAATAAGTTACTTAAATACTTAATAGTTTTATATATTAAGTATATATAAATATTATATATAATATATAATAGTTTTATATATATTAAAGAACACATTTATGTACATAAGGAGCCACTAGAAGGGAACGTCTGACAGTCATAGGAATATATGCAGGGGAGGAGGCATTTGAGTTGTTAGACAATGAGGATGACTTTATTGTTTGTCCAGAAAAGGGTGAATGATGATATTATTAAATTATAGGAGAGGAGGAGATTTTATGAGAATAGAAAATAAAATGTTTTTCCTTGATTTCACGAACCAGAGAGACATTCAGAGGAAGATGCACTGGGTTTTTCAGACTTTTTTGATCACAGGCCCAGAGAAAGAAATATATTTTGCATTGTGTTATAGTGCATACAGACATGAATATAAAACTGAAACTAACGTCTCACAAAACAGTACCTATCCTTACTCTATGCAATGCACTTTGACATCTTCTTATTCTAATCTAGTCCACTTTAGTTTGTGTGGTTGTGATCTACTAAAATGATGTCCTGGCCCACTTACTGCTGTAGGCAGTCATGAGTGTGCTTCTGGAGCTCAGAATAGAGGTGGAGTCTAACATAGAGACTTTTAAGTGATTTCCTATACGTTGAGGCAAAAGTCACAAGGGTGACCAATTATGAGCAACCAGATTCCAGAAGTTGGAAAACATGCCTTTGTCTTTCCCATCTAATTCATTTTCAGGCCATGCAGAGTTAGCTTTAGGTGTCCAGGAGTTCTTTTTTTTCTCTGGGCTCTTACCTTCTTTTCTCCTCTTTCTATGTTTTCCTTGTTCTATCTCTTCTACCCTCTACAGTGTCCTGGCTCCACTCTGGCAGGGTTCTAATCCATCCACGAAGGGCAGCCACAAATCCCTAAGGTATATCTTCCAGTCCTCTGAGAAATAGGCTTGGGTATTTTTAGATCCTTAATAGTAGAGAAACTACAAAGCAAATGCATATTTTTCTTCTAATATTGATTACATTGCATAACATAAATTTAATGCATTGTTATGTTAATGCATTTTCTTTACTTCACTTTACTGTTTCAGGGAACACTTATTCCCTATTCCTGATGCTTTCTTCGCATGGAGAGGCTAGCATAGCAATTCCAGCCTCTTTCTGTTCCCTAATTCATTTCTCACCAGGGAAGAAAGAGTGAATTCTTAGCCCAGTTCCTTCCTCCTGCCCTTCTCTTGGGGAACCCATTTTTGTCCTACATTCCATGTTGTAAAGGAGGGACCTGTGATTCTGGGAGGTAAATTAAATTCCACAAAACATAAAGACCAGCTGTACTGGCTAATAACATTTGAGAGATTGAAATGACTGGCATTTGGGGAGCAAAATAATGCCCTGAGCTGAAAACTTCTGAAAGGGAGTTTTCAGGAGACTCCATGATTTTGTGATAGTTTAACAAGAGGGGTTTAAATTTGGCTGGCAGGAGATGGTAGCCATGAGAAAAATGTTACTTTGGGGAAAAGGGAGTTTATAAGCATGACTTTTAGATATTTGGATGCAGAACAATTCTTAGCTTCTTTTACTTTTTTTTTGCAAATGCTGGCAGGGGGCAGGACTTTTAACTACACCTGAATTCCTTCTTCTAGAGCAATAGGCCTTATAGGCAGTATGGAAAGATTTTTCTGAATTCATTATTTTTCAAATCATGGTTTGGAACAAAGGAAGATAACTGGAAATGGTAACTTTAAGTTCTTGTGGCTTGTCCAAAGGTTCAGGAGATACTCCCTGCCACAGGGTCTCAAGTTGACTTTGAATTGTTAAAATAAAAGCTCTCACAATTGTTTTAGAATTCAGAGACTAAAGTTGTGGATTGGCCCTTAGAGACATGGAAAAATCGAATAAAAACAAACCACAAGAACAATTGGAGGCCTTATTAGGAAAAAGAAACAAACAAAAAACCCACATCTTCAATGGAGTGGCCTTGCAGTTAATTTAACTATTGCATGCTTCTGACTTATTTCAGACCATTCAAGAGACAGCAGACCTAGGAGAATCCATATTGGTGCAGTGTGTGTTCTTCAGGAGTGGTCTTTTAAATATGGGAATTGGTCTGTCTTGATAGTTTGCTGTTTCTCTCCTTCTGTGGGGGATGGCTCCATCCCTAGTTGATCACAGGCTTAATAGTTAATACAAAGCATTTAGAGAATGAAAACTGACCAAGGTCGAGTGGGGGAACATTCCTTCTTCTTTCCTCACACTTCCTTCAAATGTAAGGGACAGTCATCAGTGCAACACGTTTGGCTTCTCTTACCTCATTTCCTCCATAGCGGAGGACTGAATTCTGATTGGTGATTAGTGGAGGAATGAGCCAGCCCAATTCTGCCCTTCTGTCCAGGATCCAGCTGTCCCCCAGAAGCTCCAAGTGGTGCCTGCTCCTCTGTGCTGTCATTTAAAAGGATGTACAGGGCCGGCCGTATAGCCCAGTGGATAGGGTGCCGGTATACCACATGGGAGGCCCCGGGTTTGGTTCCCAGGGACCTCTCCTAGCGGGCAGACCGCCTTGAGAATGGCAAGCCGCCATGGGCGGGCAGAGCCGCTGTGGGAAGGGCAAAAAGCTTCCACGGACATGTCAAAGCCGCCACGGGCAGGGCTGGTCGCCCACGAACAGCGCACAGCCAGCCACCCGCGAACTGAAGCGGAGCCAGCCATGAATGGAAGCAGAAGCCGCCCACAAGCGGGGCAAAGCCGCCTGCATGGTGACCGGTCTCGGGGCGTCGCTGCAACGGGGAGAGACAAAGCGGACAGAGAGGAACACAAGAATGGACACACAGCAAAAGCAAGCAGAAAGGGGGGGGGGGTGTAATAAATAAAAAATAAATAAATAAATAAAAATAAAAAGAGGTATATTTGTACAGGGAAGACCTGAAAATGGTCAGCAACAGCTGTCTATTGGACATAATGCTGATATTTATCTGTCTTATTTTTCATCTGTCTCTTAAGTGGTTCAGGATTCAGGATGGGAGGCAAAGGGTATGATTTATCATCCTCATCAATTCCCAAAAACTCCCTTACCTCAAGGGAAGGAACAAAGTGGGTGGGAATAGAAAACTCCATCCTACCATCCAAATCTAAGCTGTCCCTGAAACTTGTGCTCCTTGTTCCCTGTCCGCAGGCATTCTCTCCAGGTTTCTGAGCTCAGGTGGTCTACAGTTGCCTCACTATGATAGCTGGCCCTTGGGGATGGAGATGGAAATATTTCCTTTTCCCTTTGAGTCAGATGAGGAAAAGTTAGACTTTCTTTTCCCAGGATAACTTTTATTGATGGGAGGTGGGAATCCTCAAAGACAAACAGATTAAAATAGATTTGCGATCTTAAAGGAACAAAACACGACCCTTGTTCTCACTTCATTCCTTTTCTTGTAAGGAAATCGATTCTACAGAACACAGTTCAAACTTCTAGTACTTTAGATTTAGGTTGGTACTGTTTCTTGGTCTGGTGAGGTTTAAAATCCTTATGAAACTTGCTTCTCTGTCTTTTATAAGTGACATACATGCAGTTATGGAGACATGTATTGTAATTTATTCCAGGGTGGGGAGGGGATATTTTTTCTGAATCCTGTCAGTAGATGCATGATTCTTATCAGAGATTTAAAAAAAAAAATTCTTTCCTTCATTTCAGGTTGCTATCCCTCCTTAAATAGGCAATGCCCATTTCTGGGTCACTTCAGTTTCCTATCTCTCCTTCCTTCCTTATGCCAGAAAACAGGCCAGATCCCCCTTAGGATAGTGAGCAAATGCCCAGTTAAGTCTTCCATGGCAGAGTTTTTCTTCTGTTTAGAAGATGGAGGAATTGCTTTGGTCCTTTTATTCCCTCTGGAAACTGTTCTGATTTCCTAGAGGATTGGTAAAGCACCTCCCTGTAGGAGTTATTTCAGAGGTTTTATGATTCACTATCCAGTGCTTCTTGCACCATACCATATTTTTCTAGTAAAATCTGAGAACCCCCACCTGTATACTTATACTGCTGAATGACCTGCACAGAGGTGTTCAATGCCATAGATCCCATTAATATATGGGCTCAGAATATCAGGCAACATTTACTTTAAAGATGTCCCATAATACTTGAGGGAGTAAACTCTATGAGTAACATACATATACAAAGCAGGATTTTAGAATGAGGGCCACCTGGTGACTTTGGGTCGTTACTAAACTTCTTTGGGCTTCAGTTTCCATATATATGTATAAAGATAGTAATATCTACTCTGGTATGTAGTGTTAAAGTAACACTGTAGATATAAAAGTGATTGAAAAGTTTAAAAGATTTTAGGAATATTAGGCATCTGTGTTATAGTGTAACCACAGCCTTGGAAGTGTAAAGCCCCTTGATAATGGGTGTTTGTTGAATGTGGTTTCTGTGAGTCCTCCACTGTGTTGAATGTATTGCTGGGCACAAAGCAGACACTCTAAAATACCTCTTGATATGGTAATAACATTGCAAACAGCTAAAGGATTATTTTTAGGATTAGCTTTTCAAAGGACTCAGTATGCCTCTAAACATGAAGGAGGAGTCTTTGGATAAAACATTTTTTTAAATGTTGATAGTGAAGTTGAAACAGTCAAAACCATATGTTTATTTTGCTCAATCTTTAATTTGGTACAGCTGGATACTGTTTTGACTCCCCTTTCTTGCAGGGAAAAGACCCACAGAGACCTTTCCCTAGACTAGTGTTTCTGAAAGATTGTTAAGATTCCAATAAAGTAGGTCTGGGGGTGGGGCCCAAGAGTCTACATTTCTAACCAACTGATGCTGCTATTGACCTTGCCTGGAGTACCAAGGTAAGACTATCAGAGGAGATAGGCAGGGAAGTAAGCTGTCTTTCTAAGAAAGTCAAAAGAGGAGAAAAAAGAGGAGAAAAACCTATGCTTGCAATTAAACCATGCATTGGAACTGAGGAAAGTGCCAGTGGGGAAAAATGATGCTATCTTTTCTAAGATCTAGAAGTCTAGCACCTATAGCTTGAGGAATATTATGGCTATGTAGAAGACTTCATGAAATGCATGGAAAAACATATTCACTGATAAGATTTGAAGAATTCTTTGTAAACCTTAGCAGCTGGAAAGAGTTGAAAATAATGATACTCATTCTCTTGCCCATAGAGGTCATTTAGTTGGTAAATAAGAAGTGTTGCCTCTCAGTATCATTGCCAGTATCTTCACTGCAAAAAGCATCTCTTTAAAGCATATCACAAATGATTCATCTTATTCTACATCCTGTCCAAAGTCCCTATAATTTGTGCCCTGTAGGTCACATTGCGATACCAGTTTGTCAGAGTATATAACAATATTCAGTCCATTAGGCACAGTCAAAACCCTGCATGCATGCAACTAGTACAAGAATCAAGAATCAAAGTATTTATGTATCTCCTCTTTAACGATAGGTAGGAGGAAGGCAGTAGAATCAGAACATCCATTAGCTTGCAGAATTTTCTTTATTCCTTTCATACCTTTTAGGATCATAATAATGAATCTGATGTAATGTCTATGGAGGACAAGATAAAATAAAGTGCCACCAGTATTGAGGGCCTTGTTTTTTTTAAAAAATAAAAATGATCACAATAGTTTTCATTGAATTAGGTCAAATGAGGTTGGGTGAATTGGAATGAAAATTATGAATTATGGCATGTTTTAAAAATGTATTACTTTCAAATATCCACAATAATTAGAATAAGGCTCAAACAGGACATTGTAATGAATAAAAAAGACTCCAACTAATTAATCATTTGATATTGTAAACAGATGCTTCTAAAATGTTTGAGAATGCTAGAAAGTTATTCTTTATAATTGCTTCTTTCACATTTAACTAGTATATAAACACTTTAAAAAACTTGGCCCAAACTAAAAAGAAAATCCTACTCTTCAATGTATGCCATGCAATGGAGCTGGAAACAATGAAGTTTACAGTCTGCCTTCTGTGATCATTTTTATTTTAAGTTCTTTGAGGTCTTAGGCCTGTGAGCATGTGCTTTGGTTATATTTTGGTCAAGTCAAGCGATCATTTTTACATGGCATAAAAATATACATGATTCCATTTAACAGGAGTAAATTTCACTTGCTTTCTTAGTTTTCCAGTGTTTAGAAGCAGGCGATCGTACCCTCCCAGACGCTTGCATTCTGAAGTTCTTGTCTATAGGTGGAGCCGCCTATCTGGTGTTTGATGAAAACTCTTTCACTGATGATTCTATTTTCACATTTTTTTTAATAATCTCCCAATTAACTGCTTCAATATGTTTATGAAATTTCTAACCTGATAATACCAACAGGCGTAACATTTGGTGGAGATATTTTGATGTGAGCGGAGCTGGTAGTGGTAATACAGCAATAATTGCCGGCTCATTTACGGACTATTTAGGTCGTGCAGTGAGCCAGATGAGAACAGCTAATGAGCACAGCTTCTTGCTGTAATTAGTCGAACAGTGGTGGCTCACAGATGATTTACAGTTTGCAAAAAAAATCTGTGTATTTACTGAAGTGCTTATGTATTCTGTAAAGTTGTGACAAAGTAACAACTTCGAGATGTTGTGCTTTCTGCTCCCACATATTCTTTAGAGAGATTAAACAATAATGCTATCAGCACCCACAGCTTTGGCGGCGAGTGGCGCAAATGATAGGCGGCTTCAGAATTTCTCTTAGCCTGTTTCTCACCCTGTGTTGCTTTCACATTCCCACAGTTTCTTTCACATGCCTCTTTAACAGTGTGCTAGGTACAACGATGCATCTCTACAGCTTTTCCGTCATGTCTGCCGTAAAGTGGGATTGTTGGGAGTGTCTTATGGCTCTTCTTTTGGTAAGTCAGGTTACAAAAACCCCATGCGGCTGGAATAAATAGTCTCAATTAACTGGAGAGTATAGTATCCTGTCTTTAAAAAGTTGATTCTCCATTTCTGGAAAGGACTGAGGCCAGAAGGCTGTACCAGGGCAAACAGAAGGTGGACCTATCATTGAAGATTTGGAGGGGTCTCAATTTGAAAAATGTTCTCTTAAAAATAATATTGGTGTGAGATTTCCCTTGGTTTTAGAACTTTGCCAGCAGCATGACTTTAAATCTTTGCAAATGACTAGCCTGAGTACTTTTAGGGAAAGGTGGTTAGGTCACCCCTCTTGAAAAGGTTTTTTTTTTTTTTTTTTTTAATTTTTTTCTGTAGGTTAAAAATATTGATAGATTTTTTTTCTTTATATTTTTTCTTAATTTACCTTGTTGCAGTAAGGCTAATTTCTTTTACTCTAACCTTAGTACAGATAACTTGTCAATGTCCTTGATCCAACTAACTTCAATCACATCTAATCAGAGAAAGCAGTTAAAAGAGATGGAAATCTTTTAGGTTAATTCTGAATGAGTCTTTTTTTTTTTTAATGAGGTGGAGTTTTCTGTTGCTTACAACCACAATGTCACTAAAGGATATAGTTCCAAAAAGTTTTTTGTGACTCTTTTTGTTCCTAAATCCAAAGCAGGTCTGTACAAATGGCAGCCAGCACCATCTCTTGGCAATGAGCAGAGTTGTATTTTGCCCTGGTTTAGATTGGTACTTAAAGGAGAAGTGTGTAATGTAATCAGAGGAGTACTGGACTTGTTTAAAATTGGTAAATACCATTTAAAAAACATAACATGGAACCAGAATGCATCTAAGAAAGTAGTAATAAATGTTTATTATCAAGATTGGTAAAATTAGGAATGAGAAACTCAGAATGATGACTTCTGGGCCTCTGCCTCTAGTAAATGGGACTTTTTTTTACTAACACACAAACCAACTGACTCTGTTTTTCATTTTTATTGCTCTTCTACTCTTTGACAGTTCTATTGTCTTTGTGTCCTTTCCACCTGGTTGCTTGCATTAATTCTCTGTAAGTGAAACAGCAATGAAAAAAAATCCATCCTCACCCATGCTCTGCCAGAGAGCAGAGATTATGGTTATTTGATAAATATTAACCAGTTCATGGCAAGTTCATTCTGGAAACTTTTTAGGACATAGAATGGTGTAGATGTCATCAGAAAGTCAAATGGATATGAACATTTTCTATTGATGAGACACTTTCAAGTGTCTTTTTATAAGAAGTGCGCTTGTTTTTAATGGCCTAATGGCACCTACTTATTTACAAAGGCAGCCTTCCAGCTTCAGTGAGGCACTCAGCAAACCAAAAATCTTTTATCATGCAGGAGGAAAAAGACAGCAATAATGTGTTGAGGTTCAGTAGCTCAAGCAAACTCTGGACCAGCTTCTTAACAGAAACATGGTACTGTAAGCAGTATTCTAAACTCCACGTGATGGAAATGATATGCTTTGAGCAGGGAAGCCCTCTCTTTCTTCATCTCTAAAATGCTGACAATACTAGCTACTGTGAGAAATTTGGGAAGATTGTGAACCAGCGTAGTGCTTGGCATATATTAGATATTCAATAAAAGATAACCATTTTTTAAAAAGATTTATTTTTTATTTATTATATATCCCCCCCCCCTTTCTGCTTGTTCTTGCTGTGTTCATTTTTGCGTTCTTCTGTGTCTGCTTGTCTCCCCCTGCTGCGGCAACCCGCCGAGTCAGCTTGCTGTGCAGCGGCCTGCCTGCTTGCGGCGGCTTGCCCTGCTTGTGGGGGCTTGTCCTGCCCGTGGGACCTTGCCCTGCCCGCAGCGGCTTGCCCTGCCTGTGGCGGCTTGCCCTGCCTGTGGCAGCTTGCCTTCTCGAGGCAGTCTGCCTGCTTGAGGAGGCCCCAGGAACTGAACCTAGGGCCTCCCATGTGGTAAACTGGAGCACTACCAAGTGAGCTACAGCCGGTTCTTGAGATAACCATTATTGTCTTTAATAATAATTACTATGGATGTTACTTGCTAGAAAAACAAATCATTCTCAAAAGGTTGCCCAGGTATACTTTTATGACAATGATGTTCATTTAAAAGTTATTAAATGTTCTTCCTTGAAATAGTTTCTTCAGCAAAATGCATGTGGACATAGGGTATACCACTAGAAAGACATGTTAATTGGTGGTCTCTAGGTAAGGAAAAATGTGATTCGTGCCTGAGAGACTATCTACAACTCATAGCTATAATGGTGAAAATGTCTAAGCAAATTTTCTACTACACTAACCTTTCATCATTTTTTACCCTTCATTTTCATTAGTCTTTTCTGACATTTTACTTAACACTGTTCTTTTGAAAGAAAAGTATGCAGTAACTAACTTTCAACTATTCATCATCTAGATATGCTTATACCTTAGGCTTCTCTTCTTGGTGCATATTCCCCTATTATTTTACCTGGAAAACCCAGAATTAAGATTCTGTTGCTCCAAATAATCATTGTTGAACATATTTGACAAAAAATTGTCAGGAGAGAGAATTTTTTCCTTTTATTCCATGATAATTATTAAATACAAACTTTATTATGAGTCTTCACGGTAGTTATTTACTGAAATTAAACTTAATATGTGAGCATCTTTGACCAAATTCCCTTGGATTTTCTAGACTGTAGTGTAAGACAAAGATATTTTTCTCTACATGGATCTTTTGAGAATCTGAGGGGCCATTGTGCAATCAGTCATCTAAAACATGGCTTCTTGAGGAAATGGAACAAAAACACTGTTATGGTTTCTGAAAAAATTAACTGGACTTAAAGGACATGAGACTGTTGCAATTTTATTAAAAATGAAAAAAAAAACCCCAAAACCCCAAATTATGAACCTGCATATAGCTAGGCTGTTTTTTATTATCTCAAGGAGGTAATTTAAAATTTCTTACCAGTGACTAAAGAGCAATTAATTTATAAGAGAGGCATAATAATTTTTAAAAATGGTAGTAGTAAAATATATGAAAAATGCTTATCTGCAATTATCAAAAAATTTTAAGTGAGGTATTTTGTACTTTAAGATTGGAAAAATCTAGAGAAGATGAATCTGAATACTCAGTTTATATAACTTTATTATGATATAATTTATATATAGTAAATCATGCATTACATTTAAAGTATACAATTTGAAGAGTTTTGACATGTGTAGATGCCCCTGTGAAACCATTACCATGTTAAGATGATGAACATATCCATCACCCCCAACAGCTTCTTCGTGCCCCTTTGTAATTGAGCCCTCACTTCTCTGCCTACTTCCCTCCCCCAGGCAACCAGTGATCTGCTTTCTGTTCCTATAAACTAATGAACATTTTCTGGTATTTTATATAAATGTACTTGTACAGTATGTTGCCTCACTTCTATCACTGTGCATAATTATTTTAGGATTCATTTACATTGTGTTTATCAATAGTTCGTTCCTTTTGTAGTGCTGAATAATATTCCACCGTATGGCTATAACACAAGTTGATTACCACCTGAGGACAATTGAGGGTTTTTTGGGAGGGGGGTGGGGTGGGAAAGGGGATGCTATATAAAGCTGTTCTGAACATTTGTATGCAAGTGTTTGCGTGGATATATGTTTTCATTTCCCTTGGATATATGCAAAGTAGAATGGATAGGTCATATTACAGATGCATGATTAATTTTTTAAGATACTGGGAAACTATTTTCCTAAGTGAAATTGTTTTCAGCAGTACATACAAGGTCTAGTTGCTCCACATCCTTGCTAATACTTGGTAAAGTCATTTTTGTTTGTTTTTTGTGATTTTTCATTTTAGCTATTATGGATGTAGTGGCATCTTATTACGATTTTTAAATTTTATTTCATTTTAAACCTTTTTTTATAGCAAAATTCCTCTGGGTGTTTTAGGTCCGTTGCTTTTCCAGATATATTTTAGAATCAGCTTGACAATTTCTGTCAAAATACGTGTTGGGGTTTTTATTAGGATTGGATTGTATCTAATAAAATTATATTGGGGAAGAATTGATATCCTAACAATATAGAGTCTTCTAAGCTAAGAATGCAATATATCTCACCTTATATTTAGGTCTTCTTTAATTTGTCTTATCAATATGTTCTGCTTTTCAGTGTATAGGTCTTGTATATCTGTATTTTTTCCATATTTTTCATGGTCTTGTAAATGGTATTTTTAAGATTGATTTAATTTTCATATGCAGTTGTTTGTTGCCAGTATATAGAAATATGATTATTTTTTTATTATTGACCTTGTATCTTGCAATAATTTTCTCGTTGGCTTTTATTTTGACTTCTTAAGATTTTATACAGGAACAATCATACCATCTGCAAATAAATGATTTCAAGTATACCTTTCCAATCTATATGCTTTATTCCCCCTTTCCTCATTGCATTGTCTGTGACCTCCATAACCACATCAGTTAGAAGTGATAAGAACTGACATTGCTGCATCATTCCTGAGCTTAAGGAGAAAGCAGTTTTTCACCATAAAATATGCTATTAGTCATATCTTTGATATATATGCTCTTTATCATATATAGGAGGAAGTTTCCTTCTGTCCTAGTTTGCTGAGAGGTTTTTTTTTTTATCATGAGTTGACATTGGATTTTTGTCAAATACTTTTTCTCCTTCTTTGGATATGATTATTTGGTGTTTCTTTTTTAGTCTGTTTTAACTATTTGCATTGGTTCATTTTTGAGTGCTAAACCAATCAATTGTTGGATTTAATTGCTAATATTTTAAGGAGTTTTGCATCTGTGTTCATGATAGATATTGGCTTTAATCATCTAGTTCTGTAAACAGGGTAATGCTGCCCTTATAGAATAAATTGTGAGCCAACACCCATATGGACATAGTCTATGGTAAGGTGAAGTGTGTAGTTGTGTATTGAAGGGATGTGACAGGAGGGTAGTGATATTATTGGAATGGGTGGCAGTTTTCACAAGTGGGTAGATTGGGGAGGGTGGGTTGGAAGGTCCAGGGAACTGGGGGGAGGGTTGGGAGACCGACCAGGTGAAGACTGGGGATTTGCGGGTATGTGGTTGAAAGTACAAAGTTGGGAAAGCTCTTACGGCAATCTGACAAGGAAGGGTTACTGGTTTAGGGTGTTGGATAGGGGAGCACACCTGGAGCAGGCTTCTAGGGAGTGTGTGAGTGATCATTTTGTCATAATGTGTGGAGACCCACATAATGAGTGGGAAGGAGTTGGACTCCCATCCTCGGGAGGACCGATTTGTTCACAAATAGGCGGAGTCTCTCGAGAGCATGGGCGGTTCCTAATAGGGGAGGACAATCTAGTGTGTCAAGACATCAGTGTTGGTGCAAGTAACTATGAATCTTGTCATCCAAGGAGTGAAATCACGGGGTTGCCATGGCCCCCAAGGGGAGGGGGAGGGAGGAATAGAATAAATTGAATAGGGGGTATTTAGTGGGCAGTGGAAGTGTTCTACATGATCTTACAAAGATGGACACAGGCCATGCTAAATATCATCAAAATTTATAAAAATGTACAGTCTAAAATGTAAACCATAATGTAAACCATTGACTATGATTAGTAGCTATGTTTCACTATTTGTATATCAGTTATAACAAAGGTACCATCAACATATTGAGCAGACCAGAGAGCTATTGTCTGGAAGATAGGTTTACAGGAAATAGAAAGGAAGAAGAAGGTTGTGTGCATTGATTCATTTTGAATGCTAAACCAATCTTGAATTTCCAAAATAGGTTCCATTTAGTCACGATGTGTTATTTTTTCAAATTGTTGGGAAGTAGCCTCCCTTTTAAAATTTTTCTAAAAAAAATGTGTGTAGAATTGGTATTATTTCTTAACTGTTTAATAGAATTCATCAGTGAAGCCATCTTGCCTTGGACTTTCCTTTTTGTGAAGGTTTTTAATTACAAATTAATTTAATATATAGGGCTATTCAGTTTACTTTTTGCTTAAGCTTTGAATTGACCCCTTTATCATTATCAAATAACCCTCTTTATCTTGGTACTCTGCCTTGCTCTGAAATCTGCTTGGTCTTATATTACAATAGCTATTTCACTTTTCTCTTTTGACTAGTGTTAGCATGGTATATCTTTTTTCATCCTTTTACTTTTAACCTTTTTGCTTTTTTATCCAATCTGACAGTCTCTTGATTGGGGCATTTGGACCATTTACATATATGATTGTTATTGATATTATTAACTTTATGTTTATCATCTTATTTTCTGTCTATCCTATCTGCTCTTTGTTGGCTTTTTACTTTTTTTCTACCCTCTTTTAGATGGAGTCCTCTTTATGATTCCATTTTATCTCATTTATTGGCTTATTTTTTTTTTGTTCTTTTTAGTGGTTCACTTAGTTTTTGTGGATATATGCAAATATATGCATACATATATATTCATATATATACATACATATACAGGTATAAATGAAAGACCTTTAACTTGTCACCTATTAAAATGAAATATAATTCAGTAGTTATCAGATTGACAGAAATTAACAAGAATCTGAAATGATGTAAGTATAAGGAAATGAATACTCTCATGCTTTTGGAAGGAATACCAGTTGAGTCCATCTTTCTGGGTGCAATTTGGCAGTAATATAAAAGCCCTACTATAATGAATCTATTTGACATAGCTATTCTACTTCTATGAAGTTAATCTAAGTAAATAATTGGACAGATGCACAAAGATTTATGCATAATGATATTTATCACAGCATTGTTTGCAATAGAAAATCATCAAAATAGCCTGAATTATCTTGCAACATGGGACTGGTTAAACAAACTATGCCACAGCTGTTTTATAAACTATGATACTGTCATGAAAATGATGTCGATCAGTGAAAAAAATTCAAGTTATAGAATAGTTTATAATACATAATTTAATTTTTGTTCAAAAAGCACACAAGTTGTTATGTTTATTCTCAAGTGGAGGAATGTGAAAGTATAATAATTGTTTTCCCTAGATGATGGGATTTTATCCATTTTGCTTTAATATTCTTCTAAATTTTATATAAATGATCATTAATTACTTAAGTAATTTATTTTAATTTAAAGGTAAATTTTAATAGCACCAGCAGTAGCTACTTCAAGCTTAATAATCCATTATTTAGTTATTTCAACAAAATAATTGAGATGATGCTATTAACTACTTGCTTCATAAAAATGTTCAAAACATTTTTTAAAATGTCAGGGACTTAATCTAGTTCCATATTGATTTAGTATATTTTGTGTTATGCCATATGATTAAGTCTTTTAATGGAATTGATAAACATTCTAAAATGACAAAGAAGTTGGCAAGGACAGCATAGCATCACCTTATTCAAATGACTATCAGATCTCATTTTTCTGAGTACTGAAAAATGAAATTATCTTCTTACAAAAAAAAAAAACGGGAGAAATTCAAGCCTTTGGTTTCATTTAGTTCAAGCACATAACCCAGTGCTCGGCAGTTGCTTTATTTTGAAAGGGTATAATTTTCTAAGACATTCTCTGATTTTGCTCATGTTAGAAATATCTCCCAGAAGGCTTTTCCAATAAGTTTCACAGTTCTGCTTTGAGCCTTGGATAAAAGTACCATTGCCGAAAGGAGGTAACATTTAGAAAACAAAAATAAACTGAATTACTTTGCAACCAGAAGTTTGAATTTAGTTTTACACTTTCTCCTTCAGTGTTTGGGGCACACAGTTTGTTTCTCAAGAGGATTTCATATCTGATTTGCTTTCTTCCCTTTATTCTCATGAGAAACACCTGCAGCATTTCATGAAAATCAGTGCCCTCATATATTTTCAAAGATGTTTTCTTTAAATAACTGATTCATTTATACTAAGGATAAGTTAAAACAACCAACTTGAGACTTGTTTACATACCAATAATTTGTGGCTTTTCATTAGTGATTTTCCATGATAGATTTGCATTATTGTTAGGATGCCTGAACTCCTTAGATAAAAATAAGAATTATTTTCCTTTTATTTTTTCCCTTTTTTTGGTCAAAGACAACTTGTCTTTAAGTGAAATTTATAAAATGTAAGACATAGCATAATATACCACAGTTTATCAAGTAATTTAGACAGTTATTACATGGAGTAAATTAAAGGCAGCACCAAGAGAAGGTAAAAAAAAAAAAA
>PVKH010008623.1:0-19331 GCA_004027955.1 Chaetophractus vellerosus | reverse complement strand
TTTTCATGGGCGGCTCTGCTCCATGATTTGCGGGCAGCAGTCCTCCATGTTTTTGCGGGCTGCCGGCTTCCGCTTCGCAGGCAGCAGCTCCGCTTTTCACGGGTGACTTTGCCATGCCCATGCGGGCTCTGCCCTGCCCGTGGCGGCTTTTTGCCTTGCCCACGGCGGCTCTGCCCCGCCCATGGCGGCTTGCCTTTCTCAAGGCCGTCTGCCCGCTGGGAGAGGTCCCCGGGAACTGAACCCGGGCCTCCCATGTGGTATCCCAGTGCGCTCTTTATCCACTGTGCTATCTAGCCGGGCCCTCTTACAATGCTTTTGTTGTCCTTTCAAGCTGCTTTCATCTGTAGTGCAAATTCTGGGAGTAGGGCACAATAGAGAGGAGTTTCTCAAACCAGTCTTTCCCAGCAAGACCAAGGACAGGGACCTACAAGGAGTACACAAAACAGCTCCAAACTGACCTGGGGAGGGGATCAAGAAGGGTGTTCAGAGCTTCTTCCACGGCTCCACAAAACTGTGCTTTCTTGACCTTCCCAGCAAATACGTCCCTTCAACTCTCTCCATCAGTTCTGAGGAAGTGTAATGTTTTTAAGTTTCCTCAGACATCTTTGTCTGGGGCAGGCTGGAACAATGAGTTGGGCCCCTAGTGATCTGAAGTTGCTAATCAAAAGCTGTGATCAGGGATTTGCAGTGCCCACCACTGATCTTGGAGAAGTGGATTTTTGCATCCCTTTCTGTCACCAGTGAGCTAGCCAGGGGCCATACTTTATGGAGGCCTGATTTGAGAATGGGGGATATATTCCAGTAACCTCAATAGGATGGAACAATTTACTAACTCTTACTATAATTTACCAGCCTCTTCCTCCCTCTTACCTAGATGCTGTAAAGTGTTATACAGGACAACAGAATTTTGTCTTTTTGTTGTTGAATTGATGGATTTCTTTATATACTCTATATATGAAACCATTACTGAATATGTGATTTTCAAATATTTTCCCCCATTGTGTTGGTTGTTATTTTACTTTCATGATAAAATCCTTTAATGCAAAAACGTTTTTCCTTTTAATGTGGGCCCATTTGTCTATTTTTCTTTTGTTGCTTGTGTTTTGGGTGTAAAATCTAAGAAACCATTGTCTAACACAAGTTTCTAAGGGAACTATGTTTTCTTCTAGGATTTTATAGTTCTGGCTCTTATATTTAGTTCTTTGATCCATTTTGAGTTTATTTTTTAATATAGTGTGAAGTAGAGGTCCAGCTTTATATTCTTTTGAAAATGGAGATTCAGCTTTCCCAGCACCATTTATTGAAGAGATTATTCTTCCCCAATTGAGTGGTCTTTGCTCCCTTATCAAAAATCAATTGGTCATAAATGTGAGAGTTGATTTCTGAGCTTCCAATTTGATTCCAATTGTCCACATGTCTGTTCTTGTGCCAGTGCCATGCTGTTTTGATTACTGTGGCTTAGGAATAAGTTTAAGATCAAGAAGTGTAAGTTCTGAAACTTTGTTCTACTTTTCCAAAATGACTTTGGCTATCCAGGACCCCTTACTCTTCCATAAAAATGTGATGATTGGCTTTTCCATTTCTGCAAGAAGGCTGTTGGTATTTTGATTGAATTGAATCTGTAAATTGCTCTGGGTAGAATTGACATCTTAACGTATTTAGTTTTCCAATCCATGAACAAGGAATGTTCTTCCATTTGTTTAGGTATTCTTTGATTTCTTTTTACAATGTTTTATACTTTTATGTGTTCAAGTCCTTTACATCATTAAATTTATTCCTAGATAATGTGTTGCTATGTTTTTACTAGTGACTTATATGGTTTTGATATAAATTAATCATACTTAAAGTAAATATTTAAACCAGTCTTATATTATACATTTGACTTATTTGCATGGTAAGGGGATTATTTTAGCCATGGGAACTAAGGAGGTAGCCTCCCTCCCTACTTCCTCATCTCACACACAATTTATTGTATGTGATGCCTGATCCCATGTTTATTACAGGGATTTGCATAAGGCCTACAGGATACCCACAGCATTTTACTATGTTCCCATTGCAAGAAATAAAATGGTGCCTTTGAGTAAAGTTGCTTCATCAGATACTACTTTGGCATGCCAAGTTATAGCCATCAATAGTAAACAGCAGATGTGAAGGCTAGTTGGCATCAAAGAGTATGAGTCAAAGACTTTCCTATGGGAAAGAAAGTGCTTCATTACACTTTATCTATGCTAAGAACATTGGTTCTATCAAGCTGTCTGAAAATTAGAATATGGTAGATTTTATTTCCCTAACTCTGCCAGAGTAAATTCAATAGTTAAAAAGTAAATGATAGCACCATTTGGGGAACTATAAGATGTGATTAGAGTTTCAGTGTATTTAAACTTGGAAGGAGCACAACTTTTATTTTAGAAAGTAGATTCTATAAAATATCTTTGGGACAGAAGTTTATAATCCCTCTACAGTTGTTACATTTTCATTATGTACCAATGCAGCTTTGGGACACTTTAACTGAAGAAAGAGAAGTTATGTGTTTAACTCAAGTGAGAAACCTAAGAAACTGCGTTTTAATGCCTTGGAAAGCAAATGTAGAAGGCTTATACTTAGTCACCATATTAACTATGTTTTAAAGGAAGAATAGTTCAGAGGTGGTAATAATTTCCAAGATACACTATTTTTCTCACCATCCTTTCCCCTTCCTCTCCCACTCTGTTTAGGGACCACTCAGGCTGTTTGTCAAGTCAGGATGGCAGCTCAAACATTGTGAAACACCTCATTAATCTTAGGAAAGAGGACCCCACAGGGAGTGAGAAAACTCGAAAGTCAGTTAATATAGTGATGTCGAGCTGGCATGTCAAGTGCTACATCATAGATAATAGTTGTCATTGTAAGAGAATATAGTCACTGGTTAGGCCACATTTTAAAGGAAATTTTAGAAGAGCATATTTTAGGAAACAAGAAATATATAAATATAAAAACAAACTCATATTTTAAAAATTATGTTTTAATTCTTTCCTTAAATAATAATAATTAAAATGAAAACCCCATTTCTTCTGTAAAAGTAGCAAAATTAAAGCATCATTTGATATTCCTAAAACAAGCATACAAACAAAACCCCAGACTCTGCATAGCTAATTCTTTGAGGAAATCATATTTATTGACATTGTGGCTATGAAAGATCCATTAACTATACTGACTCTTTCTTGTTTTTCTTTTGTGGTGGTGGGAGTGTGTCCAACTTTGGAGTATCAACAAAGACATATTGTTCTTATTACTTTGGATAGTTGATTAATTAAATAGTGAATACTCTGGAACTTGAACTTAATACAGAATATCATTGGCAATTGATGTTCTTGATCTTCCAAGCATTGTAGTGTCTTTTGGGGTAAACTATTCTCTTATAGCAAACATACATTGATAAGTGCCTTGGCAAGCTGAATCTTCTTTTCTTCATTTGTGTTCCTGTCCTTTTCCAAAAGTCTAAATACCAGTAATTCCACTTTATTCTTTGCTATTAAGAGTTAATTAAAACCATAATATGCTAGTTAATTCTTTTCTTTCCTTATATCATAAAACCAAATGAGGCTTACTAATCTCTGCTACTGCTGCCATTTTCAAAGCTTTGACCTTTATTTAAGGACAATACCAGGTTGTTTTCTGCTTACATGCAAGTAAGGAAGGTGTAGATGAGACTCAAGCATTCTATCCTGAGCCCTTCTATATCCAATGACCGTCTAACTTCATCATGCATATTCACAAGTATCAAGTACAACTCCTAAATCATCCCTAACTTTTTAGATCGTTTCCCCCATCTCACATAGATTGGAAAAGAGACAAAATAAACTTTACAGCTCATTAACATGGGCTAATCACTATGAACTGAATGTAGTAGATTCCTCAAAAATGGATTAAAAAATAAGAGTAAGTTAAACAATGAGGCTAAGCGCTTTATTCTTAAAAGGATCAGATTCTGAAACGTCTTGAATCTCTCTGTCTTTATGACAGAGAAAATGATGGCTCTTAGAGTGTAGTTGTAGAATGACTTCTGGTGAGCACTTTCAGTGATCTGCACTCAGAGAAATCCTGTAAGAATTTCACGAAGAACTTTCCAGATGAGTCAGTGTATCTTGTGTGTGTGTGTGTGTGTGTGTGTGTGTGTGTTTCATGTGACTGCATGTGTGTTCTGTAGGAATAACTGTGAACTTAATTGGAGTTAAATTATGGATGATTATGTAATTCATTTTCCTTATACCTCGTTACCATGTTAAACATATTTTAAGGAAAGAATAGTTGAGGGCTGGCAAAAAATTGCACTTTTACATTTCCTGACAGCATATGAATAATATTTTTGGTCAATATTAACCTATTGTGTATACCATACCACTAATGGAGTTCACTGAAAAGATTTGATTATCTCTAAATGTGGGTGTTTTATTTATTAAATATTGTAATTACAGCTAATTAGGACCTACACAATAAAATTAATTTGCTTTGTAGGTCCCTTGACTGTTTTATGAGCTTATGCTTCATTTCAATTTATTACAAAAACAATTACATAAAGACCAAAGAATTGGAAAGTGGCATTAATAGTGGATATAAGTGATTGTCAAGTCAATATGATGAAGTTTAACATATTGATTAAGCCAAAAACTAGGTTGTGTCATGAAATCCTACATCTGCCACTCACTGGGTCTATAAAGATTGTTGTGAAAATTAAATGAAGTCATGCATATAAAGCACTGAGCATGTAATAACCTCATGATAATGTGCTTCCTGCTCTCCTCATTGTAAGAGGCTTAATAGTAGAATCATTAAACTTCTATACAAGATGAAACCATTTTCCTTAATATGAATACTTGTACTCCTGGAAATACAACCAGTTTACCTGTGGTGCCAAGATCTGACAAAATTGCATTTAATATTTCATGAATAATTTGAGCCTGATTTTAGATGATTAATAAACAAACATTCTTGATTACTCTGATACTGATGAAAAGATAAAATAGATAAGTAATCATTTCCATCCATACATTTTATATGGTCTTAATTTTTTTTTAACTTAATGTTAAAAAAAATGCTTGGAATTAATGTTTGAATGGAAGAAAGACTCTTATTTTAAATTCTTCTTCCTCTCAGCGAATATTAATTTAAGCAAGTTGCTTTTCCCTTATTAAAATAAAGCATATAATTCATGAAAACTACAGGATTTTTAGGAAGATGAGGAAAAAATTCCCCAAAGTCCAAACTACAAAGATAGCTTTTAATATTTTGTAAAATTAACCTCCAATATTTTCTCTTTTGATATATTTTTTTATCTTATTACTTTTTCTCTTGCTTCAGTGTTTAAAACTTTTATCCTCAATACAGCTACACAAATTCCCCCCCCCCCCCCTTTTCACTGAACACAAGAAATGATGCTTTTTTCAGGAATATTTTTCAAAGATTCATTACCAGTGAAACAGAGTTGTAAGATGTTCTTCTGACATTTTCAGAAATAAAATCTTGAGATAGAATCTAAATTTGTGCTAAATTCTATACTCTTTCCACCCTAGTATGTTTACGTATAATAAATTATATATATATAATCGTATATATATAATAATTCCTAGAGGGATTGAGGGGAGACTGCTAAGGGTGTGGAGGTTTTTTTTCTCTTCTTTTATTTTAATATGTATATATATATATATATATATATATATGTATTTTTTTCCTCTTCTTGAAGTAATGAAATTGTTCTAAAATTTTTTGGGGGCTAAATGCTCAACTCTGTGGTTGTACTAAAAGCCATTGACTATGTACTTTGGATAGATGGTATGGTATCCTCAATAAAACTGCTAAATAAATAGATAAATAAATGTTCAATATGCAGAAATAGCAGCTATGTACAGCAGGGGAAGCATAGAGAGATTGGGAGGTGAAGAATTTTCTTGTTTGTTTGTCTGTTTTTTTGTTGTTTATTATTATTTCAATAATGAAAATGCTCTAATAGTGACTGAAATGATGAATGCACAACTATGTGATTATAACAAATATCATTGATTGTACACTTTGGATGGATTTATGCTTTATTAATATGTATCAATAACATTGATTTGTTTGAAAAATCAATTGGCAAAGAAAAAAATGTACGGGCAAAATTTAAAATTTAAAATGTAGGTGTATTACTGATGCAGAATTGAGTGGAAATACAGAAGCTAGTACTATAACTAGGTCAAGACAATATGAAGCTGGATGAAGATATGTTACACATTTCACCATGAATGACATATGCAATTTGCTGATGTTGAGCAAAATGGAAACCCCATTTGTTTGCTGTTTAAAAAAGATTTTTAAAGATAATAAAGCGGTAATTGTTAGGAGACATTCATAGAAAATACATAGTGAATTTGATAAACAGTTTTCTATCAATAGTTACAAAATAATTAAGTTAATTGCCTGAAATCAGAATCAAATGTTCAATAATTTTTTTCTTAAATGATTGTTAGAGTCTGAGCTTATAACTTTGGACTGCTATGAAACAATTTGGATCCTTGCATAAAGAAGCAAAACATTTTAAAGTGGAAAGGTGGTAGAATATATTATTATTTCAATTATGGAAATTTTATTAGAAACTTTTGAGAAAAGGATAAAAATGAATGTTTTAAAAAATGTAAAAGATTTTCAATTTTGATTTTCAGAATGCACCAAATATTTTGTCCATTGTATCCAAGAGTTTTCTCACAATATTATATATCAATTAACTCAAAATTGAAAAATTACAAGAACTTTTCTTTAGCCTTTAGATATATTCTGCAATATGAGATATTGCCCAATTAATACTTTGGATACAGTTTTCCTCAAATGACTTTCAAATTCATTGAGTTTCAAATGCAAACTAAAATATTTTGAACTCATAGCTCAGATATTTCTTAATCTTTTACATCTATCAAAGAAGAATTTCAGATAGATATGGAAAAATTTAATTTCACAATAGCTATGTTAGGTTTAAAAAAATCTGAAAGTACTGGAATTTTAAATCAAGAAACTGATCTTTCCCTTATGAGTTTATTTTATTATCTGATATGATACTGAAATTATTTGTGCTCAGTTTTTCTGAAGCAGATTATGACAAATGTAATGGACACAGTTGTTAAAATCATTTACTATACACATGTAGATGCTATGAATAATTGTCATTTTAAAGAACTTTTGAAAGAAAGAGAAGATCCTTATTTTGTGAATGTCTCATAGTCATTTGAAATCTAATAGGTTCAAAACAGAGTTTTATGTTGCTCCCAAAATCAACCTTCCTCAATTCTTCTTTGTCTAATAAAGGGCACCACCATCTATTTTGTTGCTCACCTGTCACAGCTAATCTGAAAGTAAGTCCTTTTTGTTCTACCTTCAAAATACATCTGAAATCTACTTTCATCTTTTCATGTCTACCACCAGTACCTTAACCCAAGCCAACATCTTGTCTTTGAAAGATTTCACTACCTTCCTAGCATGTACTCTTCTATTGTTCCTTTCCAGTTCCTTCCATAAAAGAAGCTAAACGGGGCCGGCTGTATAGCCTAGTTGGTAGGGTGCTGGTTTACCACGTGGGAGGCCCCAGGTTCAGTCCCTGGGCCTCCTCGAATGGGCGGATCACCTCGAGAAGGCAAACCAACACGGGCGGGGCACGCCGCCACAGGCAAAGGCAAGCCGCCACAGGCGGGCAAAAAGGCAAGCCCCTGCAAGTAAGGGCGAGCCCCACGAGCAGGCAGGCCGCCGCTGGTGAGCAGGTCACCCCAGCAGGGGGAGACAAGCAGACATGGAGGAATACAGAGAAAAATGAACACAGCAAGAACAAGCAAAAAAATAGGGGGGGGGGTATGTATAATAAATAAAAATAAATCTTTAAAAAAAAAAAGTTAAACGAATTATGAACAGACATAATTTTCTCTCTAAAGTTAATTTCTCTCTGTGTTTTTTCACAACATATGTTTCTTTCCTCAATAGCATTCTAAATTCATTGTTTTTGATTTTTTATTTCCCTCATCACTAGAATGTGAACTTTATTATATTGAAGACCTAGCAACTAGAACAGTGTCTGGCAGAGAATAGGTTCTTAATAAGTAAATGCATTTAAGTAAAATAGCTATGCTAGGATAAAACGTATTTAAGAATACCCTGATAATTTCAAAACATAATTTATACAAGAAATAATTTATTCAAGTATAATAGAATTTGTGCCACATTCAGTGTTTTGAGATTATAAAAGTGTTTATAAGAAAAATTTAGAAAATAAAAAAAGATGGAAAGGATACAAAAAATAATTTGTCAGAAGATACTCCTTCTTTTTCTTTCTATAACTATATATATTATGAAATTATTATTTGACAAATATTATAAAATTAATGCTTAGCCAGTTTTCATTTATAGATATTTGTTTTTTATTCATATTATCAGCAACACTTAATGAAAAACATTGTATTTACATTTTGTATGAACACAACTAACAAGGTATGAATTCATGAGTTAAAAGAGTATGAACAAATATGAAACTCTTCATATACTTTGACATAACATCCTTTAAAAATATCAGATCAATTTTTAATTCTCCTGATATGTAGAGAGTAGTTGTTTTATCCACCCTCACTTTTAGTGTGGGTTATAAATTAGGTTACTTGATATTTTTGATAAGGGAAATGTTCTCATTATGTTTAATTTTTATTTCTTTGATTATTGAGGATATTAAACATTTTTATACGTTTATTAGTCATATGTGTTTCTTTTCCACATAGGTGATTACTTTTTTATATCAGGCCCTTTTGTTGTTTTTGTTTTTGAAAGATGCAATATCTGCATAATCTTGCTAATCTACCTGAGTTTGTCACTACAACACTTTTTTTTCAGGAATCTTAAGGTGATAATATTGTTAAAAGGATTTTTTTGGATAGGTGACTCAATGTGTAGTGATATATAAAAATATACTCTGACTCAAGTTTTGAAGTAAGTAGCTCCACATATTGATTTGGATTTTAATAATTTTAAAATGGAAGCGTTGTTTTAATTTGGTTTCAACAGTTGTATTTCTTCATTCCACTGAGTTTCTTAACTTAAAAACAGATTTTGTGTTTTTTAGGAGCAGGAATACATATCCACAGGTTCATGTTAACACTCAGATCATTAATGATTGTTATTGCAAGGCTGAGGCAGGGTTACACGGAATATTCTCATTATTTAATTAAAGGCATTGACTTTACTTTCATGTGCTTATACATTGTTAAAGTTCGGCTAGAAAGCATAGGATTTTGAATGACTGTCTCATAAAATAAATATTAGAGTTAGCAGGTGTAAAAGCTATCAAAAGCTTCTATTAGCAACTTTGAAGGCTTCCATAATTCAATCTAATTCAATTCTGACTGGACCCAGAGTCAGGCCAGACTCCTCAGGCTAAGAGCAGTCCTCTACAAGATTATCCTGCAGGTACCATTTGCAAGTTCACAAGCCCAGACCACCCACACTTCTGACCAACTAACTCTCTCTAGAATGCCTTGCAGAACTCACTGAAAGTGCTGAACTAATGAATAAGGTTTTATTATATACAGGATACAAATAAGAAGAAACCAAAAGAAGAGACACATAGGGAGAGTCCTGGGAGGTTCTCAGATGCATGCTTCTGAATCTTTTCCACGTGGTGTCAGCACAGAGGTGTATTTTCTCAATCAGGGAAGCTCTTTGGAACTTCAAGTGTCCTGAGTTTATATGGGGTGCCATTATGTAGGCATGATTGATAGAATCAGTATCCATGAGATTAAACTCAGTCTGCAACCCCCTTCCCCAACCAGAGATCAGGGAAGTGGGCTGATATAACAGGGGCTCAAAGCCCCATCTCCCTAATCACATGATTGGTCTTTCTGGTGTGGCCAGCCCCCACCCTACGACTACAGGTGTGGCTGACTCCACCCTGTAACTATCAAGTGTGCCTCTGGGCCCACTAGGAAGATTGAGAAGCTGTTTTCCAGGAATTGAAGCAAAAGACCAGCTAAGTTTTTCCTTATACTACAGCAGAGTCTCTACCAAGACCCCCAATACTATCTTTTTCAATACACGTGTTCTGAAAGTAATCTCATCATTGATAGCTATATTAATGTAAAATTAATGCTAAATTTTTGAGCATCTACATCTATACTTTGTCCTTTGATAGTTGTAAGACAAATTCACCCCCCCTAAGAGAATTTTATTATTGTTAGTGGTAGCTGTTTGAAAGAACACTAATGAAGCCTTGTGACTGCTTGGCAGGATGCACACTGGAATCAATAGGCATGGGTAATCTTTACCGAAATGTAGAAACCATAAAATTTGTGGTAAATATTTACTTTACTATCTTCTAAACTCAATTTGAATTAACAATTAGATTTTTTGTTCATTTGTTTTGAATTATATTATTTTAAATACAAAAAGGGATATTAGGAAAACTGAGTTAAGGTTTATCATAGTGATACACAAAATAGTAAGTGATAGATGTATTCATCCAGAATAATTATACTTATATCCATATCACTAAAGTGTACAATTCATATTTAGTACATTCACACAGTTGTGCAAGCATCACCACAATCAGTTTTAGAACATGTCCAACACTCCCAAAAGAAACCCTGAGCCTATTAGCATTGACTCCCCATTTATTCTAAATCTTTACACCCATCCTTAGGCAAATACTATTCTACTTTCTGTCTCTGTAGAGTTTCCTATTTTGGATACTTCATATAAATGAGTCATACAATATGTGGTCTTTATGACTAACTTCTTTCACTTAGTTTAATATCTTCAAGGTTCATCAATGTTGAAGCATATATCAGTACTTTATTCCTTTTTTATTGCTGAATAATATTCCATTGTATGGATATATTACATTTTATTTATCCATTCATCATTTGATGGACATTTGTATTGTTTCTACTTTTTGTATATTATGAATCATGTTGTTATGAACATTCATATACAAGTTTTTGTGTGGACATATATTATCATTTCTCTAGGGTATATATCTAGAACCAGAATTGCCAGATAATACTATAACTCTATTTTAAACCATTTGAGGAAATCACACACTACTTTCCAAATGGTTGCACAATTTTGCATTACCATCAGTATTACACGAGGGTTCCAATTTCTTTACATTCTCACCAGCACTTATTATTATGTCTTTTTTATTATAGCCACCCAATTGCGAGTCAAGTGGTATCTCACTGTGGTTTTGGTTTGCATTCCCCTAATAGTCAACGATGTTGAGCATCTTTTCATATGCTCATTGGCAATATCTGTATCTTTGGAGAAATGTCTATTCAGATCCTTTGCTCATTTTTACATTGAATTTAGTTTTTAATATTGAGTAATGAGGGTTCTTCATATTTTCCATATACAAGCCTTTCATCAGATTTATGATTTGCAAATATTTATTCCCATTCTTGGGTTAGCCTTTTACTTTTTTGAGAGTGTTCATAAAGTTTTGATGGTGTCAGGCAAATCACTGTGCACATTTTTAATTTTGATGAAATCTAATTTACCTATTTTTCTTTTGTTTATGCTTTTGGTAACATATTTAAGAAGGCTGATCCTAACCAAGGTCCTGAAAATTTACTCCTTTTTTTTTCCTATGAGTTTCATAATTTTAGGTCTATGGTCCACTTTGAGTTCATTTTTGTGTATGATGTGTGGTTGGGGGCCAGCATCTTTATTTGCATGTCAATATCCAGATGTACTAGCACCATTTGTTTAAACACTATTATTTCCCCATTGAATGAGCTTTGCATTATTGTCAAAACTCAATTTACAATAAATGTGAGCATGTATTTCTGAAATCTCAATTCTATTTCATTGATCTCTATGTCCATCCTTATCTCAATAAAACAGCATTATTGATATCTGTAGCTTTTAAATAAGTTTTGACACTAGGAAGTGTGAGTTCTACAGCTTTGTTCTTTTTCGAGATTGTTTTGCCTATGCTGGATCCCTTGTGCATGTTCATGTGAATTTCAGGATCAACTGGTCATTTAGTGTGAAAAAGCCAATTGAGACATTGATGGGGATTGAGTTGAATCTGCATATCAACCTGGGCGGCATTGCCATTTTAACAATATTAAGTCTTCTAGTCAATGAATATGAGATGTCATTGCATTTATTTAGGTCTTATTTAATTTCATTCAACAACATTTCATAATTTTCATTACACAAATTTTACAATTCTTTTTTATTTCTATTTTAGAGAAGTTGTGGGTTTACAGAAAAATGACTCATAAAATACAGGATTCCCATATATTACCCTATTATTAACACCATGCCTTGGTGTTGAATGTTTGTTACAATTGATGACAGCACAGTTTGGTAACTGTTGTATTAACTATAGTCCATGGTTTAATTTAGGGTTAATTGTTGGTGTAGTGTAGTTCCATGGATTTTTAAAAACTTTTGTTCTGTTACCATATATGCAATCTAACATTTCTCCTTTTGATCACATTTAGATATCTATTTCAGTGCTGCTAATTATGTTCACAGTGTTTTGCTACCATCATCACAATCCATTACCAAAACATTTCCATCATGCCAAATAATAACCCTGTACATTTTAAGCTTTAACTTCCCTTTCCCCATCCCACCCTATCACCTGCTAACCTATATTGTAGATCTTGACTCTATGAATTTGCTTATTCTAATTGTTTCAAATCAGTGAGATCATACAATATTTGGACTTTTGTTTCTGGCTAATTTCATTCAACGTGATGACTTCAAGGTTAATCCATGCTGTTACATGTATCAAGGCTTCATTCCTTTTTATAATTGAATACTTTTTCCTTGTATGTGTATACCATATCTATTTATCTATTCATATGTTGAGGGACACTAGGGTTGCTTCTTTCTTTTGGCAATTGTGAATATGTTTGAGTCCCTGCTTTCAGTTCTTTTGGGTATATAACTAATAGTGGGATTGCTGGGTCATTTGGTAGTTGTATACGTAATTTCTGAGGAACTGCCGAACTGTATTCTGTAGCAGCTACATCATTTTACATTGTCATTGGCAATGAATGAGTATTCCTATTTGTCACATCCTCTCCAATATTTGTTATTTCTTTTTTAAAAAGATTTATTATTTATTTTTATTTATTATATATCCCCCCTCCCCCTTTCTGCTTGTTCTTGCTGTGTTCATTTTTTGCGTTCTTCTGTGTCTGCTTGTCTCCCCCCGCTGCGGGGACCCACCGAGTCAGCTCACTGCGCAGCGGCTTGCCCTGCCTGCAGCAGCTTGCCTTCTCGAGGCGGTCTGCCCACTCGAAGAGGCCCCAGGGACCAAACCCAGGGCCTCCCATGTGGTAAACTGGAGCCCTACCAGTTGAGCTACAGCCGGTTCCCTGTTATTTCTTTTTAAAGTATACTGCTAAGTGTTTTATTCTTTTCAATGTTATTGTAAATGAAATTGTTTTACTAATTTCATTTTTTATTGTTCATTGGTAATGTATAAAAGGACAATTGATTTTTCTATATTGATCTCGTGTACTGCATCATTGCTGAACTCATCATTTCTAACAGTTTGTTTTTTTTTACTAGCTGTTAAGGATTTTCTATCATGTCATTTGCAAATAGAGATAATTTTATTTTTTCCTTTCCAATTTGAATGGCTTTTATTTCTTTTTCTTGTCTAATTGTCCTGGCTAGAAATTACAGTACAATGTTAAATAGAAGTTGCATGCAAGAGTGGACATCCTTGATTGGTCCTAATCTTAGAGGAAAGAATTCAGTTTTTCATTATTAATTATGATGTTAGCTGTAGATATTTCACAGAAACATTTTTCAAGTTGAAGAAGTTCCCTTCTTAGTTTTCCAAACTGCTGTGACAAATACTACACAATGTGTTGCCCTAAATAATGGGGATTTATCAGCTCACTGTTTCTGAAGCTAGAAAGCTTGCTTCCTCCTGGGGTCAGTATTATTCTGGATGGCCAGCCATCCTTGGGTTCCTTGGCTTTCCTGTCACATGGTAATGTCCTCTTCTTTTTCTTCCAGTTTCCACTGACTTCTGGCTTCTGGCTTCTCTTTGTGGCTTTCCCTTTTACTATTGTTACTGGATTTAGTCTAGGTTCTTGACTTATGCTGCAGAAATGAATTTCAGAGCACGTCAGGTGAGTGAGGCCAGCAATTTATTAAGGTAGGGAGAGAAGAGAAATGGAAGAAAATAACAGATCACGGGTCCCCAGTAGAGGATAAGGGGCTGAAGAGTGATAGAGGGGGCTGATTTATAGACTACAAGTTCCTATTATAGATTATAAATGCCCAGGTTTTACTTGTGTGTTGGTCCGCAGAGGGGGGACATAGCGAGAGCAGGGTGCAGAAGCCGTGAGGGCCCCAAGTGCAGCAGTGCACAGAAGCCACTGGGAGCAGGAGCAGGGGGCCAGGAAGGCAGCAGAGGTCAGGAATAGGAGCAGAAGGGGCGATTTGACCTTTGTGCCTGCTTTTTAAACAGTTAATTATTCCACCCCTTTGCTAATGGCATGGGAGTGTTTGCTGTTTTGAATGATTACCCCACCCATCAATCCCCCCGGTGGGGCCAATGATAATGCCCTAGGAGAATATCCCGAGAAATCTCTTGGGAATCTCTGGGAATCTCATTCTGCATGGTGGAAATCTCGCAAGGATCTGCCAACAGCCATCTTGGGGGTTATCAGTGTCCACCTGGACTTATTGCCAGGGTCCAGATCCATCTCTCCCTATAAGAAGCCTGCGTCACTATGTCTGAATTTGTAAAGGACTCCAGTAATCTGATTAACACCCACATGTTAATTAAATATTACATCTTCAAGGGGTGCTATTTATAATGATTTCAAACTCACAGGAACATACGTTTTGGGAGTACAAAATTTAACCTACCACAACTTCTATCCCTTCTTTTTTAAGTGTTTTAATCAAGAGGAGGTGTCAGATTTACTAAACGATTTTTCTGAGTCTTTTGAAATGGTCGCATGTTTTTCAGACTTTATTATATATTGATTTGGTGTTTTAAATTAATTGATTTTCACATTTTAAACTCACCTTGTTGCAGAATGAGTTACTGCAATGGTATGTTGTGGGAAAACAGGTTCATAGCACAGCAGAAACTTCCAGCACATATTTTTTTTTTCATGGAACAGAGTCCAGAAAGGGCAAATAATAGCTTTGTCACTTAAGTAGCACAAAGAATCCAAAGGAGCTGGGAAGAAATCCTATCATATCCAATCTACAAGGCTGGCCAAAAATGGTTCACAGTCAGGGTTAATAGATGACAACTCAGCACACACCACTTTACATCAGAGAAGAGAGACCAAACTATAATTTTTGAGAGTGATATTTATTTACTGTGAGTGGAGGGAGCCCTGCCACTGAAAATTCCAATTCTGATAAGCACCAGAGGCAGCTTTTTCCCGGATTTTGGATTTAAGGTTTGGCTGGACCATCTTATTAGCTTTAACATTTCCCCAGCCTGTAGAAGACCACACAATAGAAAAGGAAATGAGTCTATTGAAATGGTCACATGGTTTTCAGCCTTTATTATATAGATTTGGTAAGTAAAAGGACATGGGATGGCTTCTTTACCTGTGTTTGTGACCTCCCCAGAAAAGGAGGTGGAGGTAGGTGAACTCTGTGTGTTGACTGCTTAACAGGTTTCTATGATTTCCCACTTGGTCTTGGTATCTAATCATTTCTGTTTCTAATTTAGGTTTGTTAATATTTTGTTGTGGATTTTTGTATATGTATTCATAAGAGATATTTATGTGTAGTTTTTTGTTTTTGTTTTTTCCTAATGATGTCTTTGGTTTTGGTACCAGGGTAATACAGGTCTCATTGTATGAGTTGGAAAGTGTTCCCTTCTATTAAATTTTTGAAAAAGGTCATAAATAATTCAGATTAATTCTTTCTTAAACATTTGGTAGAATTCATTAGTGAAGACATCTGGTTTTTAAAATTTTAAGTTTTTAAAATTATTAATATAATCACTTTGTTATATATGTTCATGTTTTCTATTTCTTCTTGAGTTCAGTTTGGATATTCTGTCTTTATAGGAATTTATCCATTTTATATCTAATTTGTTGAGCTACAATTGTACATAGTATTCTCTTATACTCCTTTTTATTTCTGTAACATTGGTAATAATATCACAACTTTCATTGCTGATTTTGGTAATTTGAGTCTTCTTTCCTTTCTTTCTTTGTCATTCTATCTAAAGACTTAAATTTTGCTGGTCTTTTCAAAGAACCAGCATTTGGTTTCCTTGATTTTGTCTAGTTTTATTCCCTATTTCACTAATTTCCATGATAATCTTTATCATTTCCCTCCTTTTGCTAGCTTGAGGTGTACTTTGTTCATTTCCCAGTTTCTTAAGTTTGAAAGTTAGGTTTTTAATTTAAGAGTCTTCTTTTTTAATATAAGCATTTACCGCTATAAATTTGTCTCCAAGCACTGTTTTTGCTGTTTCCATAAGTTTTGGTAAGTGGTGTCTTCATTTGCTTTCGTCTCAAAATATTGTCTCATATCCTTTGTGATTTCTTATTTTACCCCTTAGTTATTTAGGATTCTGTTGTTTAATTTTCACATATTTGTGATGTTCCAAAGTTTACTTTCATTACTGATTTCTAATTTATTCCATCATGGTCAGAGAATATTCTTTGTGTGCTTTCAGTTCTTCTAAATATATTAAGACTTGTTTTATGACCTAGCAGGTGGTCTGTCTTAGAAACTGCTTGATTTACACCTGAGAAGGACGTGTATTCTGCTGTTATTAGTTGAATGTTCCACTGATATCTGTTAGGTGTAGTTAGTTTATAGTGTATCGAATCCTCTATTTCCTTGTTGATGTTCTGCCTTGTTGTTTTTGATTGATTATTGAAATTAGATTATTAGAATATCCAACACTTATTTTAGAACTGTCTACTTCCCCCTCTTAGGCTGTCAATTTTAGTTTCATATTTGAGGCTATGTTTTTAGGTGTATATATATCAATAATTGTCATAGCTTTTGATGTATTGACCTCATAAACTTTGTAAAATGTCCCCTTTGTATCTCTAATAACATTTTTAGTTTTAAAGTCTAGTTTTTCTCATATATATATAGCCACTCGAGATTTTTTGTTAGGTCTTTGCATGATTTGTTTTTTTCTACACTTTTACTTTCAATTTCTGAATCTAAATTGTGTCTCATGTAGATGAAATATAATTGCATCTTGTTTTTTAACCTAGTCTGACAATTTCTGCCTTCAGATTAGATTGCTTAATCCATTCATATTTAAAGCTATTATTGATATAGTTGTATTTACATCTGCAAATTTACATTTTGTTCATCTTGTATATATTTTGTTATCTGCTTCTCCTTTATTGCTTTCTTTTATATTAAGTGAATATTTTCTGGTGTAATATTTTAATTATTAATGATTTCATACAATATTTGATTTAGTTATTTTCTTTTTGGTTGCTCTAGGACTTGCCATATACATCTTAATATATCAGTATCTATTTCATATATGTACTAACAATTCTAGTGAGATATAGAAATATTATTCCTATATAATTTTTATTTGCTATTACTGGTTCTTGTATTTATTCCTGTACTTTGAGTTACCATCTGCCTTCATTTCCTTAGTACAATACAAATTTGCTTCCACTCAGCTCAGTTGTGCTCTTATAATCAAATATATTACATTTATCTATGTTAGAAGTCCAACAATATAATTATATTTCTACTGTTTGCTTTTTAAGTCAGTAAATAGGTATCTTTTGTAATTAAGTAATCACTCTAATTGATTCTCTTTTTTTGTATGTGGGTTTGATTTAACATCTTGGGCCACTTGGTTTCAGCCTGAAGGACTTCCTTTAGTTGTTTTTTTTTGTTTGTTTGTCTTTGTTTTTTTTTGTTGTTGTTTTGTTTGTAAAGCAGGTAGCAATAAATTCTCTCAGGTTTTGCTCTTCTGGGAATGTTTTTCCTTCATCTTCATTTTTGGAAAAAAGTTTTGATTTATATAAGGTTCCTGGTTCAGGGTTGTTTTTTTCCTCCTATTTCAGCGTTTTGTATATTTCATCCCACTATCTCCTGCTCTCTATTGTTTCTGATGGGAAGTCAGCTGTTACTCTTACTAGAGACCACATGTGCATGACTAGTCATTTTTCTCTTACTGTTTATAAGACTTTCTTTTTGTCTTTATCTTTCAGCATTTTTGCTGTGATGTATCTGCTGTGGATCTCTCTATACTTTGAAATTTGTTGAGATTCTTGGATGTGTAGATAATTGTTTTTCATTAAATTGAAGAGGTTTTCCACTATTATTTCTTTGATTTTTTTTGTGGGGGGAGGAGGGTGGAATGGTTCCACCTCCATCTCTCTTCCTGATATTCCTATTCTGTTTATGTTAGTGAACATAAACATGTTCCACATTTCTCTGAGGCTTTGTTCATTTTTCTTCCTTCTTTTATCTCTCTGTTTTATAGATTGCATGAGTTCTACTTATCTATCCTCAAATGGGCTGGTTATTTCTTCTTTGCTTTTTTTCACTGCAAATGTACTGTTAAGCCCCTGTAGTGAATTTTTCATTTTATTTATTGCACTTTTTAAAAAATATTTTATTTATTTAGCCCCCTTCCCTGCTGTTTTTTTTTTTTTTTTTTTTTTTTTTTTTTTTTTTTTTTTTTTTTTTTTTTTTTTTTTTGTTCTTACTGTCTGCTCTCTGTGTCCATTTGCTGTGCATTCTTCTTTGTCTGCTTGTTTTCTATTTAGGTGGCCCCAGGAACTGATCCTGTGATCTTCTGGAGTGGGAGAGAGGTACTCAATCTCTTGCGCCACCTCATTTCCCTGGTCTGCTGCATCTCTTATTGTTTCTCTTCTGTGTTTCTTTTTGTTGCATCATCTTGCTGCACCAGCTCTCCCATCCAGGCCAACACTTTGTGCAGGCCAGCACTCCTGGGAAGGTCAGTACTCCTGTGCAGGCAAGCACTCTTGCATGGGCCAGCACTCCTGCACAAACCAGCACTCCACGTGGGCCAGCACCCATGTGGGCCAGCACCCACGCGGGCCAGCACTCCTGCATGGGCCAGCATGCTATGTGGGTCAGCATGCCATTCAGGTCAGCATTCCACATGGGCCAGCACTCTGCTTGGGCCAGCTCACTGTGCGGGCCAGCTTGCTTTCACCTGGAAGCCCTGGCAATTGAACCCTGGACCTCCTATGTAGTAGATGGGACCCCAATCACTTGAGCCACATCCACGTCCCTTTATTGCATTTTCAACTCGACAATTTTACTTGGTTCTTTTTTATAATATCTTTCTCTTTATTGATAGTCTCTATTATTCTCTATTT
>PVKH010008622.1:0-19363 GCA_004027955.1 Chaetophractus vellerosus | reverse complement strand
CCCCCCCCCCCCGTTTTTGCTGTTTTGTATCCGTTCACTGGGCAACTCTCTGTGTCTGTTTCCTGCCCTCTCTTCTCATCCTTCTCCTCCCGTCTTCACTGGAATTCGGTCCTCGGAAACTCCGACATGGGAGAGAGGCATCCTACCGCCTGTGCCACCTTAGTTCCTGGTTTTTTGGTGTGTCTCGTCTTAGCTCTCCCTTATGTCACTCTCCTGTTATGTCATCATCTTGCTGTGTGGTTCACAGGGCCTGATGGTGCACCTGCGTGTGGGGCCTGGAGGCCCACACGCCTTCTATAATTTTCTGTTTTAAATTTTTACCAGGAAGTCCCGGGGATCAGACCCAGGTCCCTCCATAAGGGAGACGGATGCCCAACCATTTGAGCCACATCCATCCCCCTGCTATATCTCTTAAGGTTGACCAAAGATACCCAAAGTTCAGTCTTTTCCCATACAGGATGGTCCTATAATAAATCAGGCTTAGTTTATCACCAGCATTCTATAAAAACCAGACCTAGGGAGAAAAACTAGGTCTGGGGACACGTGCATGGTTTCTAATATAGCGAATGTTTAGCCTACCCTGATTATCACAAAATCAGGACAGCGAGAATATTCACATCTATTTTACTATTGTTCACAAGTCTTTGGATCCACAGGACAGTTCTGCGGTAGGATGGCCTTATTTATACATCTGGCTGTTGGTTGTGGCAAAAGACTTAACCAGGCCAGGTGACATGTCATTCATCAGGTTAGCCTGGACTTGTTCACATGAGATAGGTTTAGGGTACTGAAAAACAGGAAGAGAGGGCAAATGGAAATGTGCAGCACTTTTGAGTGTCTGCTTACATCATATCTGCTATTATCACATTGGCCAAAGGAAGTCATCTAGCCAAGTCCACACCCAGAGTAGGAGACCATAACTCAAGGAAGCATGAGCAATGTATGGGGACCATGCATACAATGTATAGGGGCATACATACAGTTGGCCCCTGATTAGTTCCTCAGGAAGCTTCATTTGGTGATGGTGTCACTGTGAACCTAGGAAGGGAGATGTCTTGGGCCTAGCATCACTTAAGCCCAGCATTAACATAGTCACAGGGAGAGAAATGAGGGTTATGTAAAACCGCTCTCTCACTGGATGCAGTAGGTGAGGGAAACAGTATGTGCTCAAAGATTACTTCAGGCTTCAAATTGGGTATATGGGAACCTAGAGAACTGGAAGGTTTTAGACCTGTCTTTGTGGTGAACATAGGACCTCCATGGAACTTCTTAAACATTTCCCAGCCCTGTCCGAAAACATTCATGTGAAATAAGCTACATCTTTGAAATTGCTGCTTTTAACCTGTTGCTTTAAAATTCATATCCTCATCTAAGTGCTTTGTTACCATCAGTCTTACAAAGATGATTAAATGATAAGAAATGTTCCGTCTCCTCTTTTTAAAAAACTCGGGCTATTTTGACACAAACATAATGCCCAAAAGCTTGTATTTCCAAGTTTCATTTCTCGGAACTTTGAAGCTTCCTAGGATTTTTGAGAACTTAAAATCAGTTCTTACAGGTGTTTCTGTGAGATGAGTTTTATATTTAGAAACATGTCAATTTAATAAAACTAAGAAATTTGGTTATACCAACATTCCTTTGTAAAATGTTTTATTCTCCAGGTTTCAGGGCCAGATTATCAAAGTTTTGTTGCTTTTTCAATCATTCACTTTCTTATCTGGAGTTTAATTCCTCCAAATTGTGAATGTTTTCTGAAGAAATCATGTCTAGGTTATTTAGGAAAGTGTACAAAAGCCATCTTCCTGTTACATGAGTAGGAAGTTAGTTTGATCATTGTTTCCTGTACCTTTCATACATGGATGAAAAACTATTTTTTTATTAAGGGCATTTGACTTACACACACACACGGAAAGGTACTTGGGGAAAAGCAATTTAGTGCATTATTTACTTCTGGAAGAAAACCATACAATTTATCATTTAAATTAAGATTCGGGGTACATAAACTGTTATGTATAATAAATGGCAATATATGTTTCAATTTTACGTTACAACCAGTTAAAGAAGAGAGGATAAGAGAAGGGAAAATGTATGAGAGATACATACAGATTTTTATAAAGATTTTCTTGTGATTCATTACAATTAAAGCAAAGTATGCATGGGTACAAATCAGATAAAATTATGTTATATACTTAGATGTTCAATTCCTGTATTACTCGCATATAATTCCCTCATTCCTGGTCAATCTCAATTATTGTAAATCAAAAGAAGAAGACTTCCACAATCATAGGTCAGAGAAGAAATATTATTCTTACAGCTCCTAGTGGGTGCTTCTGCCTGGCACTAGAGGTTAGAATAACAAGAACTTGTTAATTGCCTGTTGGGGTCCATGACATTTGCTGTTTACAAAGGGATTTCATATGTACCGATTCCTTTTATACTGTGACTTTTTGAGTAGATAGAACAAGTTTTATTATTTTTGTTTCATAAGGAAGTTAAACTAAAACATTTACTTGATAATGGTGAATAGTGCTAAAACAAGGACTCGGATTTACTTCTAAGATCACATTTAGACTTCTCTCCATTGTTTAAGTTTTTTAAAAAAATAATAACTTGCGTCATATAGGGCTGTTTTAAAAAGCACATACACAGTTGATTTATTTGATGGTCATTTGAGTTAGACTTGGACATTTTAAAAAACATTTTAGAAGTCAGACTTACAATTACTGTAGTTACATTGAAATCTATATAACTAAAAAAAAGGGTTGTCTTAAAAGTAGATTTTTAAACTGAGTTTTCTCTAATAAAATTCACTTCTATAAAATTTTGCCAGCTGCTATGGGAAGAACTATAAAACATATTTTAACTCTAGTAGTATTTATCTTGCTCTTTTCCCCAATCTTGTTGGTATTTGTAAGATTTCTACTTTGTTTGCTGCTTAGTTTCAATATATTTCCTTTTAGCATATGATTTACAAATAGCAGTAATGTTGAAATGTGTAATGTTTGTTTTATGTTTATAAACCACAGATTGAAGGAATGAGATTGTAGATATACTGTGTAATGTGAATAGGCAGATTTGCATTCTTATTCAGACTTAGCTTTAAGAATATGAGTATTTTATTCATCCTGATTTTCATCTTAACAAATATTTCTTCTTTTTTTTTTTTTAAAGATTTATTTATTTTATTACATATCTCCCCTCCCCCCCCCCCCTGCGGCGACGCGCCGAGACTGGTCACTGCGCGGGCGCGGCTTTCCCCGCTTGTGGGCGGCTTCTGCTTCTATTCACGGCCAGCTTTCAGTTCGCGGGTGGCTGGCTGCGCTCCATTCGCGGGAGACCTGCCCTGCCCGTGGCGGCTTTTGCCCTGTCCGTGGCAGATTTTTGCCCTGCCCACGGCGGCTCTGGCCCGCCCATGGCGGCTTGCCATTCTCAAGGCGGTCTGCCCGCTAGGAAAGGTCCCTGGGAACCGAACCCGGGGCCTCCCATGTGGTATGCCGGCGCCCTATCCACTGGGTTATCCAGTCGGCCCCATTAACAAATATTTCTATATGTTTAATCAAAAGTAATTTATCTCTTAATTTTTTTCTTATTTTAACACCTATAAACTGTCTTCTTTGTCATTGACTTTGGTTCAGAAATATTTCACTCTTTTATGCTTTTTTCCTTAAGTGAATTTTTGTCATTCATCAGTTTACAGTTTTTTAAATCAGAGAAGGAGTCTAGTTTACTAATTTATTATAAACACAGAATAATCCAGGCATCAGTTTAAAAAAAAAGAATTGTAAAAATCTGTGTGCCTGTGACTTAATCTTAATGTTTGTTTCCAGAGGCAGTACAAGCTGTTTCCAGTCCACGACACAAACCATGTATTTCATTTGTCATATCTAATGTTTTTTATATCCAGAAATCATGCTCTGTTATGTTTTACAAGACTTCTTAAAAATAAGTGTTCCCAATAAATATGTAGTTATTTTAAAAAATATGTCACAGCAAAATTATCCCTTTCTCTTCTTTTCCTCTTCCCCAAATGGGTACAGATGTAATTATAAAGTTTAAATGAGTATTTCCAAATGAAGTCTTAAGTTTTGAATCTAGGCAGTCATCTGTTATTCAGAAGAAGCTAGTGGTCTTCTGGTCAATGCTTTATACCAGCCCTCTGAATGATTTAAAAAAAAAAACAAAACAACAACTCTGATTTGTAGTATTTGCTGATTTTTACAGTTAAATATCCTACCAGGGCTGATTTCAACCTCTAGCTGAAGTCACTTAACATAGAGTTGGGAAAAGATGCAGAGCAGGACACTATTCTATAGTATTTCCATCATACTAGATGAAAATAGAAGTAAATAACCTCAAGAATATAGATAATTGTAAAATGTAGCCAAATAATTAGAAGTTATGAGTTTAGAATATTTATTACCTTTTCTAAAATATCTTTTTAAATTGTAAGTTTATATAACTTAATTTTAAATAATGGCTGTGTTTGCAAATAGCTACAAACAAGCTTTTGTAAACAACTAGCTTGCAAAAATTCCTAAACCTTTACCTCTCAGCTCTCATGGGCTGGTGCAAGCTGGCCCTGCCACTCCACTGCAACAGACCATTTCCTGTGATTGGTAGGACAGGAAAGATAGATGTTGACTTATCTCTGTGGAGGAGAGCGTTTTGTGTCCATGTGGCTAGAGAGGAAAGACAGCCATTTTCTCTTTCACCTCAAATTACTAAACACCACCAGGCCCCATAAATGTTGATGATTATGTTAATATATGAATTTGAAAGGGAACCAATTACTGGAGTCTTTTAATAAAAGGGCAGGGGGGAAACTTGGGACTTATGTGGCAAAAATTATTTTTAATTCTTTCTTTTCTCTAAATTTCTGTTTCTGTTAGCTAAAACTACCTTTGAATGACTTAACTAACCTCTCAGTTGAACACCAAAAGGCAATAAAAAGTTATACCTTGATTTTCCATTTGGCAAATATCTCTAAAGTCAATATCTCTAAAAGCCATACCAGTATAAGTTATTTAAATTGTTTTTTTTTCCAACAGACTATAGAGATATTTAATGAGTAACTTGAAGTAGTAGATGTATTAAAACAAAAGAAAATAAACTGGAATCTTTTTAAAATTGCTAATTCACATAGCCAGCTGCGGTTATGAAGCGATAGTGTGCAATTAAGGAATCTGATAGAACTAATAGCAGGATTTTACATTGTGTTTGGTCAAAATTTCTTGCTATTTAAAAAGGGGCGTGGGCTACAAGCATCTTCATATATTGCTATTGGCAGCTTATAGGTGGTAGTGATTACTCATGCATTTTGAATAAAATGATAAAATGTAAAGCATATAATTGATGTCTTTTGGGGAAAACAAGATCTCTAGACAAATTCATTTAAATGGCTTGACAAAACTGCTGGTGTGCATGGTTAACAAGAAAAATTGGACACGTTTTGTGTATAACCCTTTGAGTATTAATTCTGACCAGAGCACACTGTAAATAATGTTAACTGTCATAAAATAAACACAGCCGGGGTTTACACCATATGTTTTATAATTATTTTGCGGCTTCTTTTTTTGTTTGTTTTTACTGAAATGGAGCCTACTGAAAGCTCTATGAAGTTATGTTTATAAAAAAGTAAATTACACTTGTTCTTTAACAAACTTGGCTTCACCAACCGGTGTCTCTAGGCCGTTTTTGTCTTTTAAAAAAATTAAAGGTAAGAAAAGCTTTTCTGTCCTCCCTCTCTTTCCAGTATTTTTGGCTATTCCCTCAGAAACGTAGTCTCACAGAAACCTGCCGTAATGTCTTTGAGCTGGAGTCTTGTTTTTGCACATGAGAAGGAGATGCCTTTGGAATGCCACACAGAGGAGGGCATCGCCTAACCACGGAACTCACAGAGGGTGCTTGGCTTAAGTAGCCCTGGAGTGGTCTTTCATACTGAGGCTACTGTGGTCTCCTAGTTTGTTTTTGTTTTTTACCTTCCTGCTTGGAAGTGTTTAACACTGTGTCAGAAGTAAAAGCTCCCTTAGAACATTTAGGTAATTTAAAAAACTGTTATTATTTACATAACCACCATCTCCTCTTGATCTCAGGGGAGGCTGGCACCCTTGATTGTCTTTAATAGAGCACATGAAACTGATAGTGCCAACGGGAGGTGGGTAGCAAGTTTCATAATATGCCAGCCTCCTCCTGCCCCTTCCTGCTTCTTGCTAAATAGGTCTCTTGGCAGATCTGACAAGATCCATAATTATCAGGCATATTGAGCCTGTACTCTGAAGAGCTGCTTGTCCATGCCACCTGTCCAGCTCTTGCTCTTCTCCTGCATCTTCTCATGCCTCAGCTTGCTGACTCACCTCACATCAGAGCAATAGTCTGCTGTTAGGGAACTCATTTTTCTTCTTTTCAAATTCTCAGACATCGCTTCCTCCCACACAGTTTACAACATATACCGTGGTTTGCTGCACAGCTTTCACACAGTAGGGATTTCATAAATGTTTGTGAATGACTGAGCCAAGCTAATGCAGATATTTCTCTTTGCATTTCCCCTATATAAGTGCCTTTCCTACTTTTGACAGATTTGCTTAGCACAATATAATCTTTTCCATAAAAGCTCATCTTGATCATCATCTTCTCTTCTAGACATACGAAAGTTTGTTCGATTTGTATAGATTTCCAAGAATGAGAATCTAGGAGAAGTCCAATTGACTTTCATAGTGCTTAGCGCAATTATCATGGAAGGGGGGAAAAAGGAGAAATGTGTAATGATTTTTGGAACTTTGTGACTCGTGTCACTAAGTTGAAGATGTTTTACTGAATTTTGTAGCTTGAAGATAAAGCTTTGCAGTGTGAATTCCTGTAGAGAAGGAGTATGTAAAAGGAAAGTTGAACAATGAATGCCCTTTTAGTGGTTCATGCCTAAGCGTAGTCAACCTTAGAGATGTTTTTAAAACACTTTTATTTCTGAAGAGAGGTCATAGAATTTGAGCTTGGGATTTTTAAAAAATGGAATAATTGACAGGTGTGTATAGAAGGTTGGGATTAATTAATAAAACTTTTTCTTAGAAACTTTGGTGGTCTATTTTATGACTACTGTACTTGAACATTATTTTCTGTACATATTTATGAAATTTTAATCTACTAGAGTTGGTATTTTCTATTATGAAACTGTGACTAAATCCTCTTTCTTCAACAGGATCAAAAAGATTGCATATTTATGTAAGATAATTTTGGAAAATGTCAAAACATATCAAAACTTCCTTTAAAAGGTATCCTTTTTTGGCTTATGAAAATTAACACAAGATTGATATAAAAATTCAAATGCTCAGTATTATATAATACAAAAAATGAAAACTGTATTCCCTTCCCTTAGAGATAACCCCCATTTTAATTGTTTTGTGTATAGTCCTCCATATATTTTCATGCTTAGAAGGTACTTATTTATTATTAATAAATTTTAATAAAAATGGGATCATTGTTTACATTTAGTCTTAAAGTTTACTGTTTGTATTTTTAATGATGACTCTTGGCCTGTGTAGTAGGCTGCTTAGTTACCCATCTTAGATGCAATCCCTTTTATAAATTTCTTTTTTTTTCTTTTTTTAAACATTTATTTATTTTATTACATATCTCCCCTTCCCCCTGTTGCGGCGACGTGCCGAGACTTGGTCACTGCGCAGGCGCGGCTTTCCCCGCTTGTGGGCGGCTTCTGCTTCTATTCACGGCCGGCTCTTGCTTCAGTTCACGGGTGACTGGCTGCGCTCCATTCGCGGGCGACCTGCCCTGCCCGTGGTGGCTTTGCCCTATCCGTGGCAGCTTTTTGCCCTGCCCACGGCGGCTCTGGCCCGCCCATGGCGGCTTGCCATTCTCAAGGCGGTCTGCCCGCTAGGAGAGGTCCCCGGGAACCGAACCCGGGGCCTCCCATGTGGTATCCCAGCGCGCTCTTTATCCACTGAGCTATCTAGCCGGGCCCTATAAATTTCTTGTATATCTTTCTAGACAATGTCTATAATTATATGCTTATAAATATTTTTTTTACTCAAATAAGATAATAGAATATGCAATTTTGGGCATTGTTTTCCTTGATTTTTTATTTTCCTTTAACAGTAGATCATGGAGAGAAGAAAGTAAGAGTAGCTGCATTTGTAGCATTTCTTAATTTGAATGTGTCCTGTATGTTCTCTAAAAAGTGTGCACTACTTTATACTGTATTGACTATATATGACTTTTTGTTTTGTAAAATGAGTCCGGTTCTCTTTATTAACTTGAATACAACTTTTTCTCATATTTTTTTTTCTTTTCTTTCTCTAAATAGCTTCTGTTTTCTTAATGGTAGTACATTTTTTCTTTTCTATTTCTGTTTCTATTAGCTAACAATACCTCTGCATAGGTTCAAAGGAAATTTCAGTTCCTATGGAAGTGAAAATATAAAAATTTGTTGAGGATATCTATGCTTGTAGACTTTCAACTCAACGCATATTGAACTCCCCAGACTTTCCAGAACAGTGTGCTGAGAACAAGAAATTCTGCTGTTGGGCCGGCTCGATAGCCCAGTGGATAGGGTGCCGGCATACCACATGGGAGGCCCCGGGTTCGATTCCCGGGGACCTCTCCTAGCGGGCAGACCGCCTTGAGAATGGCAAGCCGCCATAGGCGGGCCGGAGCCACCGTGGGCAGGGCAAGAAGCTGCCACGGACAGGGCAAGAGCCGCCACGGGCAGGGCAGGTCGCCCGCGGATGGAGCGCAGCCAGCCACCAGCGAACTGAAAGCCGGCCGTGAACGGACGCAGAGACCGCCCACAAGCCGGGAAAGCCGCGCCTGCGCAGTGACCACTCTCGGCGCGTCACTGCAGCGGGGGGAAGGGGAGATATGTAATAAAATAAATAAATCTTTAAAAAAAAAAAAAGATTAGGTAATTTCTAAAAAAAAAAGAAATTCTGCTGTTGATTTAGCTTAACATTAATACTCAAGATGGTTTCAATAGTATCTACTTTGTTTATGATGCAGAGTCATGATAGAGTAGCATTTATATTAGTTCAAAGTAGCAAATTTCATATTTACTCATAAAATATAGTAAAATTTATCTAAAGTAATAATTATTGCAATAATTTTATTTTTTAACCAAACTCCTACACTTTCTTTTTCTTATTAGAGTTGTTTTTTCTCCTTTTGCCATTTCAATATAACTTTTAATCTCCCCTCATTCACAACTTCCGTTTACTTTTGATGATACAAGATGCATTTGGCATCTCTTCTACTGGTTAAAGCCCTCAGGAAAAATTATAAAGCTGTTCTCGAAAATTCATCATTGTTATTAAGAACCATAATTCACCTCACGGTTATCTCAACCTTCCTCTACCTCTTATCTGAGTTCTGGATGACATTACCTTTCTTGGTGAGGCGGCGTTCCAGCGCTTCATCTCTCCCACCTTAATTTGTAGCGATGCGTTACATTTGGGTGACAGGCAGTTGTTCGTGCTTGAATAACTCAGGATTTGAATTGTACAGTTTGTGGCATCCATGTAATGCTTAGCAGTAGGTATAGCTGTTAACTATTCACTTATAAATAATCTTTTTCCCCTTTCAACCTGTCTCCCAGGTAGTGTACCTGTCACCATTAATAACTCTTCAGCAGCTCCCTAGTGATTTGACCCATCAGTTGTCATTCACGGAGGAGTGGTATGCTGGCCTGCTATTGAAGCTTATGTAGTTTCCTTCAGCTATTCAGTCACCCCAGCAGCTGTGTTTTACTGAGAGTCCTCTGACTTGAGGAAAGTTGTGTTGTGGAATTCATGGGCAGGCAACTGAACACCTCTCCTATCTCCATATTAAGAAAGATGGCATTGCATTGTGGACAATACACAATAAGACCTCTCACTTAGACCTCATGGCAGGACTCAGTGGTAGATGGTGGAATGGGGAGTGGGCAGTGAAGAAGGGCCAACAGCAAATACAACGATCCTGTCTCTTTCATGCTACACTTGTACCTTTCTATTTTAGCATCCTCCTCCTCCTCTGATGTTTGCAAATTGGAGTTGTTGTTGTTTTTATCTGGTTAGTGAATCCATCAGTGTTTCATACTGCCTATATCTAAAGCTCAAGAACAAAAGGCCAGGAGCTATACTTCAGAGGAAGGGAAACTACCCTCTTAGAAGCCTTGTGGCAGTTCTGTGGTTCCTACATTTGAACATGTGCTTCCTGTAGTGTCTCTAGTGGAAATATGCCTCTCCCAACACTACTCCAAGCCAATTCTTACTTCCTCTAGGTCTTAGCCATTGCTTTTCCAATAAACTGCTTCAGTTCACCCTATTCTGTGTTGGTTGTACCCCCAAGGGCCCATATGGTAGCTTGTATTTATCCCTTATACTATGTGATAATTGCCTGTTTACTTATCTATTTCTCCCACTACATTGTAGGTTCTTTGATGGATGAATCTTAGTCTTGTTTGCTAAGACATCCACATTCTAGACACATCATAAAATCTTAATGAATATATGTTGTAAATGTGAGTTTACCTTTTGTGAAAGTCACTTTCCATTGACATGTGCTAGAAGAAGGAGTTTAAACAATAAATTGTAGGCATGTACCATCTACCATGTACTGTGCTAGCACCATAGGTACAGATATCAACATTTCTGTTCCTTGATTACCCTTTTAGTGAAAGATTAATATCATACATTTCTTTAAGAAAATATCTTGGCAATCCAGGATTTATTTCTTGAGACACAGTTTGGGAAATGGTAGAGAGTAAGGTATCACAAGGCAGGGAAAAAAAGCATTAATTAGTATCTGGAAGGTAAGCCCAGCCTTTGTGAATATAGACTATGATTGTTTTTTCCCCCTCTTAGAAATATTTTTTTCACTAGAGACATTGTGAGTTTGCAGAACAATCATGCATAAAAAACAGGATTCCCATATACAGACTATGTTTTCAAAATAAACCATCCAAGGGAGGTAAAATCAGTTAGGCATTATGTTGGTTAGGTATTCATTTGAAAATGGATTTATTCTCCATTTTCTTTACTATTCTTATCTCACTGAGTATAATGAATTTTGAAAATGTTCAAATTTCAGAACACCACATGCCATATACACAAGTGTATATGTACATTATATATACACTTGTGTATGCATGTACATATATACATATTTAATGTGATTGATACATGAAAAGACCAAAAATAGTAAAAAAATTTTAAATTTCAGTGAATGTCCAAAACAAACAAAAACAGAGAATTAGGTTATTTTGTTTCTTTTCATAGGGGCAAGGACATCTATACTTTTAAGAACTTCTATGTACTATCTAGTAGAGTGATGGAAAATATCAAGGTAAATACGAAGGGATTTAATCATAAAATCAAGAGTAGATAGACACTTGATTCTGCTGTATAAAATGTATTTTTTAAGTAATATGTATTTTTTAAATGAATACATGCCTGTAGTAGAAAAAATTAATTATACAAAGGGCTATATAGTTGAAAGTAAGTCTTTCGTATTGGGGTATAATTCTGGAAGCAGTCATGCACACAAAGCACACATCCTTGTTTGTTTAATACAAATTGTGAGAGAGGATACAGTTAGCGCATTATTCTGTGCTTTTCATTTTTCACTTAGTAATACATCTTGTAAGTAATTTCATATCAGTCTATAAAGAGCTACCTCATTCTTTTTTAACAGCTGCAGTATATGGATGTGTCAGAATTTATGTGCCTATTCCCTCACACGCTGATACAATAGGTGTCTAAACAAATTTTGTTGATCTTTGGCATTCTGGTAGGTGATGGGGAAAATGGTAGCTCATTGCTTTCATTTGCATTTCTCTTAATTATTAATAAGGTTTACCATCTTTTTATGATTATCAGTCATTTCAATTTCCATTTTCCCGAAATGTCTTTTCAAGTCCATTATACCTTTTAATCACATTGCAAATCATTTTTCACTAATTTTCAACATTTTTTTATATTTTAAGGAAATTAATTACATAGTCTCTATCTATTATAAATATTCATTCTTAGTTGATTTTCAGCTCTTTATTTTTGTTTTTGCCATGCAGGATTCTTTCTTTTGGTTTATTTGTTTCATGGAGTTATATTAACTTGACTGGCTTCTGAGTCTTGAATCTGGATTAGAAAAGTCTCTAGTCTTCAAGACAATCTGAAAGATTTATGTTAATCTAATATTTTTATGTTGTTGAGTAAACTTTTTAAACAAGATTTTTGTTTGTTGAGATATAGTAAAAGTATATTTTGTGGGGTCTATTGTTAATAAGTTTTCAGTCACCTATTTTTTTCACCCAGTAGGATATTATTTTAATGACATCTAATCATTTGAACTATGTAAAGTATCTTTCAGTAGTTTATTACATATAGAAATAACAGAGTCCTAATTATCTAATATGCTATTTAATTTAAACTTTTAATAATTTTAGGTACAAGAGTAAATGTGTGTTTAGAATAAGAAATTACCCAAAAAATTGCTAGAGTCCTGGAGATTCAAGTGTTTTTCTTCTGAAATCTCCTTAGGAAATTTATCAGTAATGCTTACATAGATATCTTACCTCAAAGACATCATTATCAACTCTGATGCTACTGGCTTCCTTTTCATTTTATTTAATACTATTACCTTTATTATGAAGATTCATTTCCCCTACCATGCCATGGAGTCTTCTCACTTCAGATGCTCTCCAAATGATAAGGAAGAAAGTTGGAAATTGAAGAAGCAGTTTATTTCACCCAGATAGTGATGCTTTTTGTTTTTAGGTGAAGGTAAAATCTACTACAGTTGTAAAATAGTACAGTTGTAAAGAGATTCTTGTAAACTTTTTTTATATCCTTTGACTAAAAATTTATATGTGTCTTACCATTTACTGTATTTTGAAGAGTATTTTATGGGAATCAGTCATCCTCACAGTTGTTTACCGTAGCAACTGCATGACCTGATCCTCCATCCTTTTTTAAAAATACCCTTTCAGTGTCATATTTGTGAATGGAGTCATACTCATTGTGATTGCTTTGCAAACACACAAATAGACACTGACTAAAAGGAAAAAAAGAAGGAAACAGAAGAAAAATTGATACCCGCATTCTCTCTTACCACCTCTGCTTCTGTGTTTCTTTTTTACTTTTCTCAGTCTCCTGAACAAATGAATAATTAAATGATGATCTGAGAGTGGTTGGGAGTGAATACTTGTGGCCTCCAGCTTTCTTTGAGGGGCTTATACTTGCTTTTATTTTCTCTTCAGGTTTTAGGCTTGATCGGTGACATGATACTTTTCTGGGTAGCTGGGGGTTAAAAGAGAGTTAGTGGTTTGGCTTTTGGCATTTTTCAGAGGTTCCTCAGGAGTATATAAAGTGCCCATGGAGCAGGTCCAAAGCAGCGGATGTTTAAGAAAAGGGGAAAAATTAGCTGAATGGGACTTAGTTGCTTTCTGTTGCATTATAGCGATGGAGAAGGGGATAAGTGTTGTGCTTTATAGTTTTTAACATTAAAACTCTAAAAAATCCCAATCCTTAAAAAACACTAAATGACCTTCAGACCTATTAGCTCTCACTGTTTAGTTTATCAAGTCTTTGTCACACCCTCCCCCATCCCTGTAAAAAATCCAGAGTGAAGTGTGAAAAGCATCAGAAAGTCTCCTTTATGCCAGTTCAGCCTTTTAGTCGCTTGCCAGCACCTTCATCTCTTCATATGTTTCTAGCTAAGGTCTAACATGGAACAAAAACCCGACAGCAATGGAGACCAGATGCCGGTATTTCTTCTCTGTCACTTGGCTGCTGAGCAGATGGAATTTATATCAATCGGGCATGCTAGGAGGAAGAGGCCGTGGCAGCCAACATGTGGAACTGGGGCTGAGTGACATTTCTGCTAATGTTTTGTCCTTGTAGAACATTATGCTTCCTCTTTGCTTATGAGCTGTGGTTTTCCTGACTCAGACGAGGTTCCAGCTCCAGCTGGAATGGCTGTCGCTCTTCCCCTCTCCCCCGCCCCCCTTTCAGGGAGTGCTGGGAGCTACGGAGGAGTAGTGGGGCCTGCACAATGGAGCTCTTTATTAAAATACCTGACATCTGCATGCAATGCACTAAAATCATCTTTGTCGAAGCAGAGGAATGCACTGGGCATTACTAGTCACATTTTGTCTAGTGCTGTGTGCTTGTTTGATTTATATAATGAGTGAATGCCTCTGGCAAAAGAGGACTTTGAGCATGTTATTGGAGGGAGGGAGCTTTTTAATTTTTTCCAAGAAGCATTGTTAGAGACAGGCCTAAAATATGAGTATTTAAAAGCAGTTGCAGCCATCACATGGATTTCTTGCTTTGGTTTAAACATTTTTGCAACCTTCTCCCTCTTTGAAGGGAAGATCAGAAAACTCAAAACTCCAAGTTATCGTGATATGGAGTTTTAATATTGGTGACTATTGTTGGTTGGAAATAGTGCTTTTAAAGAATCTCATATTACAAAGATTCTGAGGGAAAAAATGTGTTTTTAAGAAAAACATAAACACACGTTAAAAAAAGAAGAATTGGTCAGTTTCCAGTTCTAGTCCTCTTCTTCAGAAAAGTGCATTACCCTTTTTGTACTATAAGAAATATGTATGTAGACACAAATCATTATATTTCCTACTTTAAAGTAAACCATTCACATTTTACTTACTTATGGCAAGTAAATAAGAAAACAGTGCCGTATCAGTACATTATTTCATAAAGCATTGAAGTGGTCGTGAAATCGCTGCTTACATTGCAAAATTAACAACTGTGTTCCCATTCCACTTTAGTCACATCCCTTATTTCTTGGTGGAAATCGGACTTGCAGTTTGGATTGGGTTGCCAAAGGACTCGGGGAAGGGCACCAGGCAAGTGGAGTTAGAGAGAGAGAGGGAATCTCCACAACTTTTGCCACTTTCCTTCAAATAGTAGCTTTTGGCACACCTATTTGCTGGTCTCCCCCAAATATATTGACTATCCAGCATACCTTGAAGCTTCTAGAAAACTCCCAGGGCAGCCTAAAATCTACACCCTGCCAAGTTGGCATTTTGTTTTTAATGATTCTCCTGCATTTAGAGTTCCTTTTTGTGTCTCACTCCTTGAGATGGGCCCCACAGCCACCTTGGGATTGAAGTAACCTATGGAGATTGGGTAGAGCCTGGTGTAAAATAATTATTATTCATCTCTGGAGAGAGGCCAGGTCAGGCTTTCTTGGAGAAAATTCTTCAAGAGAAATTGCCTTGGGATCTCTGTTTTTCTTTGCTGATTTCTTGTCAGCGGTTGTGCATACTGGGCACAGGATTGCTTAGCTATAAAGTCCCTTAAGTGGCCAGGTGTAAGGTAACTATAATAATGCAGTATGCGCTACTGTAGCTTATCCATGTACAGTGGAATCGGGAGCCACAAAATATAGGTGTTCCTGAGTATGCAGACTTGAGCGGTTTGTATTATAGAATGAAAGAGATTCAGATAAATTATTTAGCTTGGGGCTGCTTGGATGAAAGGAATCTGTCTACATTGTCTTTTGTGCTATTCAGATAATGTCATATCCCTTGCTTTCCAAACTCTCACCATCTGAACTTTCATTGTTTAGACATAGGAACCAGATAGATACAGATAGTGAGAAATGTCTGTGTACCCAACTACATATGACATTCTAGAGGAATGGGAAACTCCTGTTTTCAGTTTAGGTTGATCTTCTGCCAGTTCATGTCTTGCTCAATTTTGTACTTAACCTTTTATGCTTTTCTTTGCAAATCTACTTCTTTCTTGTTCAAGATTTTCTTCCTTCTCTCTTTTCCTCAAAATTAATCAGTCAATAAGTTGATCAAATAAATTATGGATCTTCAGTGTTTCCTTTCTTGTGACTCATATCAGGAATGCTTCAAGCCAGAAGAGCCCAAGTATCTTTGTATAGTGTTAATTTGGGGATGCTGGTGAGTAATCTGCATTGGTTATTACTCTCTCAGCTCAAGGTCCCACCAAGAAGCATGGGAAATGCCTCCTCTTAGACCTTTTAGAACTCACATGTGTGAGCAGAGTTAACTGGAGGGGAAAGGAGCAGATATCCTGCAGAAGTCAGGTTATAGAAGCCAAAGTCTGTGGGTATCTGTCATATTTCTCAAGGATGATTCTCAATAGTAATTTGGTTTGGTCTTCAGGTACTGTACCTTGCCAGGTTTGATCCCAGGAATTTGTGACAACAGGTCGGCTGTTGGACAGGTTTTCTGACTGTCTTGTGGGCATGTTTATCTACCCTCCACTGGGATTCAAGTCCTTTCACTGTTCCTGGAAGGAAGCAAGGCTAGACAGTCTTTTGGGATAGTTTCTAAATCTAATTAATTCTGTCTTTTACCACCTGTGTGATTTTGAGCAAATTACTGAACTTTGATGGACCTCACTTTTCTCTTCTGTAAAAGTAGAGATAATATTATCTACCTTACAGGACTGCAAGGAAGTTTTGTTGTTTTTTTTTAATGGAAATAATGGTAGTCAAATGCCTGGTAGATAGTAATAACTACGGAAGTGTCAGCTATTGTCGTCACTGTTGTCTGCTAACAGCCACAGCAGCCATGGGTAGCCTCTGACCTGACCTAACTTATTTACTTTGTCAGCACATCCCCAGGTTTAACTAGAATTTGCTGCCTCTTGAGTCCAACTCCTTTGATAAGAGCTCATCAGCCCCTACAAAGCCAGAGAATCTCCCAGAAGTGACAGTGTCTATTCCTGTCCAAAGGGACACAGCCTTCTTTTCTTTGAAACCCTATATCCCAAGAAAAAGTTACTAAGTCTGTTACCAACAGTGATTTGCTACGAAAGCTCCAGCCTACTAGAAAGGGTTATCCCCTATCTCTTGGGACTCGCTGTTTGAGTCTTCTGAGTTCTTGTCTCTGGCCCTTGACCTCTTCAACCAGGGCTGTGCCTCTTTCCAGCTCTACAGGGAAGAGTGATTTATTTCTGGGGGTGTTGCACTCTGATAGACCACCTATGCCTCCCCTCTGTTGGTGGCATAAAGTACTGGGATTCGTTATGCAAATGAAGGCCACACTTCTAAGAGACAGAGTTTCTAGCCACTATTCTCTGTTGTCTTTTAATGACAGTTGGGTGAGGGGTGGGTGAGGAGCAGTGAAGGGTGCATTCATCCTTATTTAAAAGAAATTGGAGCAAAGCTCTTGACTATGTCTCTTTCTTAAGATTTTAAGATTTTGGTATATTCTGGCATATACACTTTCTCTAAGGACATACTGATAACACATCTGTATTTTTTCTTGTTTAACCCACCAAACTTTATGACAGAAACCTTGCTTTCGGGTTTCATTGAAATAAGACGTCTGCACCTTTATATCCAAATTCTTATGTGACAGAGATTTTGAGAGAATAAGGAGGCCATTGCTTTTATACATAAATGGTATGTGTTCTATTTTTAAATTTAGTTTTCATTGTAATATTCTTGTAAAGAATTCAAGCTACACAGAATTATATATCCTGGAAAATGAAGAAGATACCCTTCTATTGCCCTGTCTTCCCCAAGTTTCACTCTCAGGAAGTAACTGGTGGGTCCTGTTAACCAGTTTGGTATGGTGTTTCTTCCAGACCAGTAAGCTTTTTAAAGGTATGTACTTTTTTTTAAGTCTTTTTTTTGTTGTTGTTGTTTTGGTGAGATTGAAATTAATTTTTCAGTGGAAATCCCAGTGAATAGAATTTTTTTTTCTCTTCTCTACCTGTACCCTTTCTGGCAAGCAGTGAAATTTGATAAACTTACTCATGGATGGATCTGAACTGAAACTGTCAAAGCTATAGATATCACAAAACCTTAATACAATAAGATAAATATTGCACCAGTATTAGTATAGTTTAGCATATCCCTGACTTTCATTTTGATAAGATTGACTTACATTTAATTGCTTTTCCTATGTTTAAAAAGGAAAGAAATTACCATATAGGGGTATGTAAACTCTTGAAATTTTGCAGGTATGGGCCTAACCGAGTTGCCCTCCTTCAACCACCTACTTCACTCCTTAAAGCAACAGATCCTTATACCCAACAGTAAAGAACTCTATACATTTAACTCTTGACTCTTATCTCAATCGAAAGACCCCACGATTGTTATGGTGAATGTTGTTTGTCTGCAAGACCTCAGTCATTTAGAACAGCACAGCAAGCTTTTTGGCCTTGCCTGGATATTGTTACTGCATGGGTTGGTTCTGCATTCCTGGGTGCCATTTATAGAGCGATTTCCTAAACATTGATTGTCACAGTGCAACTGACCAGTCTAAAGCTTTGTTTTTCCTCAGAATCAAAGAAACCAGACACTGAATTATCACTTAACTTATTTAGAATTAGAATTCTTCCAAATTTTTACTACATTTGGAATAAATGTAAACGTTACCTTTCACATGAAAAATTTAGCATTTTAAAGCCATCTGAGAGAACACGTCTTTTTTTACATTTTTTAAATTAAGGTATACTTTACAAAGTCTTCATGAGATTTTTCAAATTACTTTCGATTATAAGATTGAAAAAGAAGAAGCACGCTTATTTAGCTGAGCTTGTTTTGTTTATTAAGAGTGCTAAAACCAGGAAAAAATGACTTTTGGTTATAAAAAATTGATAAATAGATGATAAACATTGATGATAAATAGAAGATGAGGTATTTTTTGTTTATGTAAGAAGTCCTCATGAGTTATCTTCAGACCTACATAATCATTATCTCCTGTAGAAGACAGGATATTGAGATTTTTTACATTCCATATAATTGTTGGGGTATCTAAGCATTTAACTTGCAAAAGCACCTCACAGTACATACACCCAACATAGCGTCACAAGGACATTGCCAGCCCTGTCTTGGTAGGAATTTTTTTCTTAAAACGAGAGCAACACAAAGAAAATATATGTTAATGTGACTGAATATTCATTAGAACCCTGTGGCCTGGGGCTGGAAGCACAGGGAGGCTGTGTTTACCAGGCCCCCCAAAAGGCAAGAGGGCATAAGACACTTATAAACAGTGGCACAGCACAAGCAGTGTTGTCTTTGAGAAGTTTTCATTTTCCCTTGAATCAGCTACAGTCTCTTACTTAAGGTCACTGCAGTTCGCAATCTTTGGCAGAAGTCTTCTTCCTTTTTTGGTAGTGGCAGTCTGACTTTTTTTCCCCCCCTTTTGGAAGTGTTTTCCTCTCAAACTGCCATTATCTCCCAAACCTGTTTCATGTTATCATTGTCAGATGCCTCTTCTGTGAGTTTCTTAGAACAAAATGTGATGATATGTATGTGTGTGTATATATATGAAAATTTTTAAAGCATGGAATTGAAAGTCATATGGTTATGATTTGAGAATGTCAAGCTTGATTTTTTTTCAGCATTAAAAAAAAAAGTCATACCTTTTCTC
>PVKH010008621.1:0-19362 GCA_004027955.1 Chaetophractus vellerosus | reverse complement strand
ACAATAAAAAAATTAAGGAAAAAGATGCAAATTGGCACAAGATGAGGAAAAGATAGCTAGATTATATAGAGAGGCACGTACAATTACTATTCATGTCAAATTACATCACTGAAGAACTACCGGAGCATAAGTGAGAAAATGAAATAATTTGATTTGGGTTTATGTTATCCATTTAAAATGGAATTAATTGTTTAAATTTATGTAAAGCAAGGACAAGAAAAATTTCTAAAGGTAGAAAAAGCTGTAGGAATTGGGTTTAATAAAGAGGACTCTAGTGGCAGTGCAGAGACAATTCGGGAATGGAGTGGACTCTGCAGGGAGGGCGACATGTTAAGATATATAGGAAGAGTGTGAAGGTGCCCCAAACTCAGGCTCTAAGATGCAGCATGCCCCCGAGGTACTGACTGAAAACTAACTCATCATTGACACTCAGATGTGTGCCAAGGTTCTTCTGTTTCTTGCATATAGTAGGTAACCGGGCACAGAGCCAGACTCTTCCAGGTACTTGGGAGAGGCCAGAGGGAATATCCCTGCAAAGGGCAAGGATAAGTTCTCCAAGACGCGATAGGTCCACTCATCTATGAGTTCCTATCATTGGCAGGAGGGTCCCCCTGTGAAGGCAAGCAGTATTTGTTCCTGCATTGGGGCAAATGTTTCTGAATTTCCAGCTTTGTACAGCCATCTCCATGCAGGTGATATCTTGCATTTATTACTCACATTAAAGGGACTTGTATTCTTTTGTTTCACTGCAAATAACCATCACCCTTTTGACAAGTGCAAAGCAACCTATCACAGTATCCCAGGGACGAAGTGATAAGGATCTGAGTGAAGAGAGTGTCTAGGGAAGCAGCATTGGTTTATTTGGCGAAAAAAAAAGTGTGCAAATTGGCCAAGATTTGGATGTAGGGTACGAAAAACGATATTAAGTACCTTTTTTATGTCACTTTAAAAATCCCCATGCTTAGGAATGCCCAAGTGTTAGAACACTCGAATAACACTAAATGGCCTGACATTGCTAAACCACAAAAGTGCATCAGTTCACAAAACTCAATTCAAGAGAGGCAGATAAGAGAAAAGGAAAAAGGAACATAAACAAAAGCTATCTATCTAAATCATAGAACTAAGATATGAACATTTAGGCTAGGTCTGCAATCTAAGAAAAAGAAATAAAAATGCACGTTTCCCTTACAAGATTTCAGCGTTAGAATACAGGTGCACCTGCTACTACCATGTACCGTGGCTACCTGGGGTTGATGCCACTTTATTCTTCTCTGGGAGGAATCCACTATATCATTACAGTGAGCCAAGTAGGTCCACACCGAGACAATGGCTAAGCATTGTCTTAGGTATAAGATACATACAGGTCCCGTTGCCAAGAATTAGCAGCCTCACCATGGGAGGATTGTATTTTCCTCTTAGAAAGGAGGATTGCTGAGGAGTAGAAACATTTCTTGAAAGTCAGAGGAAAAAAGAAGCAAAGATCTACTCTCCCCTCAACCACAAGGATGCACCTGGATGTTAACTGAGAGTAGAGTTTGCACATGAGCAAGTCAACTTCCCTTTAGGGAGCTGGCACACCCATCTCCCAGCTGCTGTGAGTATCACTGGCTCAAATTCGCCCCTCCTCTGGATAACAGTCCTCAGCCAATACCTTACCCTGGCCCCTTCCTCAAGGGAGAAATATCTTATAGTTTCACTAATGCTCCACTGTCCCCTGCGGACCAGGACAAGGTTAGGTTTTATCTGACATCACGTCCTTTCTTGACCCTTTTCCCTTGCCTACCCTGCTTCCCTCATTCATTTAAGATGTCTGTTTGTTTCCTGAAAAGCAATTCCTGCAATAAGTCGCATGCGCACAAATCCCCGTCTCAGGATCCGCTTCCAAGACAAATGGCTTAGAAACTATCTGGCCAGGTTCAAATAAAAACCGACACCTGCAATTTTTAGCAAGAAAAGAGACTACTGTCCACTGATAAGATTCATAATACTAACAATACTTGCAGAAAAAAGCGATGCTTATAGTTCATTAGGTCTCAAGATAACGAGATGGCCTGACATAGAGGAGCACATAGTAATTATCTGTGACAACTACATCATAGCAGCAAAGCAAGCTAACAATTACATGTGTTTTCCTTTGAAATTGTATCGACAATAATGCAACCCTTGTAGCACATCATTATATTTGTATGTCACCAAGTATGTAGTCTTGAAAAAAGGTTCCTTAATCTCTTTGATCCTCAGTTTCCCTATCAGTAAAATGAGTTTTAAAATGTTATTTTCTTAACAATCATCATGTATATTAGATGAGATGTTGGTGGAAAGCAATTAGCATAGCACTTGGCTCCCTCCAAATATTAATTTCCTTCACTTTCCTACCATGTCACCATCAATTAATATTTCTTTGTAAAGTACTGCCTGTATTGTGCTTTAATCAACACTAAGATTTAATCAAAGTTTATTCTTTTATCATTGCTCAAGGTGACATGATTAGTATGATGGCTATTTCCCATGCTCCTGAAAACAAAATATGAAAAATTTATGAGATTAGCTCAGTTACTGTAGTGGACTAGTTTGTCGTTTGGAAGAGTCACTTCCTATTTCTGGGATCTAATTATAAGACTGTCTGCCAGCCACACAAGGGGTGGGTACCTGGTCCATTGCGCCAATCAGATTCATGTCCTGAGAATGTAAGACTTGAGTAGTGTGACCTCAGATTGGAAATTATTTGGCATTTCATCAATATTCTGAAGACAGCCATGAGTTCCCATTTCCTAGATTGCTTTCCCGAATTCAGCTCTTCTTTGAGGGGGTGTGGATTTTCCAATCCACAAAACATTTCAATAAATTGCTTGCATTGCTGGTAACCAGAGATGGTCTCTGATGGCTGATACTAGAGGACTCTACATATGGTGACTCTGTTAAATATAATATCCATTAATTTTATTTTAATCTTAAAAGATGGATTTTTAACTTCCCATTCGAAAGTAGAATGGTCTAACGAAAAGGCAAACGAAGAGTACGAACGGTATCATGATTATTCATAAATAGATATGCTTGTCTGATGTAAGGATCACTTCCCAGCTCTGAGGCCAATGAGTATCTTAATTAAACATATTTTACACTGGAAATAGATTACACGTGTCGAAAAATTTCAGATGCCCCTATATGCCACTTGCCTGTTTCATTTACGTGTGTCATAATACAAGCCCTTGCTGAAACTGGAAAACCAAGTATGTTAACAGACATTAGCATTCCTACCATTCAGGTTGGAAACCTAAATATTAATGACATTCAAATTAGAACTAAGTCATGGTAGGATATAAGAATCTGTCCCCGAGCTTCTGATTACAGATGGATTCCTACAAAACTAAAAATGCACTATTCCACAGGGCATGGCCTGTGAATCTCTTCTTAATCTGCCAGATTGGAAGTAATATAGTGGCAAGAGGTGCTGAGTAAGTGTCAGGAAACTTCTCACAATGTTAAGAAGAGCATCTCTTGTAAACATGCCCTCTACCCAACCCACCTGTTTCACAAACATGCTGGCCCAGCCCTGGACTACGTATAAATACACATAGTGGACCAGGGCCTCTACGGAACTTTCAGTATAAGGACTCCAGCCAGCTGCTGATTCAGGGAATCATAGAAGCTTCACAGTACTCTGGAGACCAAGTACAGGTTGCTGTGGTGCTATGACATCCTCAATATACTACACTTCAGCTGTTTCTAGTTTTTTAATTTTTAAATACTTTAGATTACATAAATGTTACATTAAAAATATAGGGGATTCCCATATACCCCACTCCCCGCCCCTCCCACACTTTCCCACATTAACAACATCCTTCATTAATGCGGTACATTCGTTACATTTGATGAACACATATTGGAGCATTGCCACTAAGCGTATAGTTTACATTATAGTTTACACTCTGTCCTGTGCAATTTTGTAAGTTATGGCAAAATATATATTTCCCTCTCCCGCCCATCAGAACCTCCAGTGGGCACTGCCTCCACATCAATGATAAAAGTTCTTCCATTGCTAGAATAACACTAAGTCTATAGTAGAATAACAGTCAGTCTACTCCAGTCCATCATTAAGCCACTAAATGCTTCAAGTTCTTCCCATCCTAGCCCTCCCATCACTCAGAGAAGTTGCTCCAGGCCAAGTCCATTCCATTTCAAACTTATTTTTTCAACAAACAAATATTTATTCCTTGTCGGCTATGTGCAAGACTCCCTGCAAGACTCAAAGAATAAAATGATGAACAAAACCAGCAAAATCCTACTCTTTCACTTGGGGGGAGGGATGGTAACAAGCAGGTAAATAAGTTAATTGGACAATTCCAGAGAGTAGTAGTGGTATGAAGAAAATAAGTAAGGTAAATTGGGGAGAGGGAATGGTTTCGTGCAGGGAGAGGATGGTCAGATTTGGTTTTAGGGGTAGGGAATCCTTTCAGGAGGCATAATATTTTCATCCTAGGAGGATGTCAAAGAATTCTAGAAACTGGCAAATTTTGAGGGATGAGCAGAGGCCAAGCCATGGTGTATGATTATTTTGGTCCATGTGTCCCACTGGCCTATATCCACCTGAAATATAAAAACCCAGGATATTTTCGTGTTTTGTTGTTACTGTTGTTACCAAATCTTGAATGCCACACATTTTATCTTGGTTGTGGCATGTTTGTAAAAGGGAAAAATAAATGACTTGGATATCTGAAAGCTTTGTTCCTTGAGCAGAAAGCATTCTCTCTCTCTTTTCCCCTTTGGCATATCGATTACTCATTAATCCAGCAAAACAAAGGATTAATTAATCTCCATGGTTCAATGCAGAATAAATTAGCACAGTTCAAAATGGGCTTGATCCAATATTACAAATTGGAGGAAATGTTTCACACATGCTCACTCCATTCAGTTCTCCAAACCTAATCTCTAGAGAATGGCATCCATCGAAGACTGAATTTAGTTTGCATGATATTTTGTAGTCAGGCTCTTTCTTTAGAATTCAGTCCCTAGAAGATACTCATTGCTTTTCCCAAGCCCCACTTTAATTATTTCCAAACACAGAAACAGCACCATTTTTTAAAGTGCTTTAGGCATACACTTATCTAAAACAACTTTCACCGATGTAGAAAACAATCTTAATAGCCAGTTTTTCCAAAGTGAAGCTAATTCAGCGGCCACATTCAGACATTCAGACATTTACATAATTGTCCGGTTATTTCCTCAACACAAGAAAAGTGCCCATATATATCATCATATCCAGTCAAGATACTTCCTTTTACTACAAGACATGTCTACAGTGTAGTCTCTCTGAGCAATCTCAGAAAAACGTGGTGTGATTTCGTACATCATTTTTACGTTCTAAATTAAGTTTTCCCAGAGCTATTAAAGGAATCTGATATCAAATCCTCAGAAAGCATTAAGAGCTAGGAATCCACACCTGTAAAGAAAATACCTTAAATTGAAATGTCAATATCTAGGATATGATATCTCCCTTACCACCCCCTCCCCAATTTTTGTTGCAAATGGGGATCTAGATTTGGCCTCTGGATTCTTGACCAAAATTCCTAGAAAGTCATAGCATGTGAAGGAGTGCAACTGGTCTTGGTTTCCTATAAGCTTATGTGTATTGTAAAATATTCGAAGGCATGATTTCATTGTTCATTTCTCCGTTTAAAGAAAGATGATGAACAAATTTCAACTATGAATTTTAAATTGATAAGTGAAAAACCATGTACTATATCCCACTTATTCAATGTTTATTTCTATAATAGATCATCAACATAGTTTAATGTAGTACCCAGAGGGAATTGTACATAGTATCTCCTAGCAATATGGTATGGTTGAAAGAGTTCAGGACTGGGGGTGAATCTATGTAGTTTTTCATCCCCAAACTTCCCCATCCCTATTTCTGTGGCCTTCTGGTAAATCCCTCCAGTTCCCTAAAGGTCAGCCTCCTGGCCTGGAGAAAGAGGGGTTTGGAGCAGATCAAATTTAAGTCATTTCTAAATCTCAAATAGTATGATTTGATAATTCAGCTGACCATTGCTGCTGACAGAGTTAAAATGACAATGGTTTAGAGCCTATACTTAGAGACCAGGTACCTTTGACAAAATAAAACTTTCAAGGAGCCAAGCTGGCAATGAATCTTGAGGAAGGCAAATGGAAGCATGGCTGTTGCTGGCAAAGAGCCACTCATGGTTCTCCACGGAAGAGACCCAACAAACATCCCGGGCCATGCTCAGAGCCACAGAGACAGAAGGGAAAATAACGCTCTACAAAAAGGCTACCTGGTCTATGTTATTTGTCTGGTTCCAGACAAACCTGGGATCAGAACCTGTGCTAACTGTGAATCTCAGGGAAGATTCTGCTTCTCTAAAATGGAGGCTCAACACCAAAGCAACTTCCTTGGATTTCGGTGAAGAATAGATGAAATAATGGTTGGAAAGCACTTAGCATAATATCTCTTATTTTTAGCGGTTTCTATAAATGTCTCTGACCCTCAGACAGAAAAGAACTTGCCTTTGGGCTCACTTAAACCATATCTTTGCAAACACAAAATCGTTCCAACGGCAAATCAAAAGCCTGTCCCAATAGGTAACAATATATTCCCTTAAAATTAAAGTCAAATATTTTGTCTTATTAAAAGAAATAAAACAAAGGTATGAAGGCTCTATTTCTGCTTTCAGCTGAACATTTGTGTGAATGTGATTATAGCCATGCTCCATAAATCTGACAGCTATTTTCAAACCCAATTGGCACATTTTATGCACCACACATTAAGCCCACGGTTTGGGACACAAATGACATACAGATACATCAGCATGAAAATTTAGAAAGCTACTCTGAGGCCCGCAAAACACCGAAAATCAACTTCAATATACAGGCTCGATGCCTAGAAAACACGCAAACTTTATGTTTGTCATCGGCCATGCTGGGCAGGCAAGCCACTGCTTTCTGATCTAATCAACTTCAGAATGACGTGAAGCCAACAGCTGTGTCAGAGCAATTGGAGATAGAGATTCAGAACAGAGGGGAAGACCCATCTCTCCAGGACATGTCCCTCCGAACATTCGCTAAGCTTCAATGGAATGTATAAATATTTCATTCACTATTTTGTACTGCATTTCTCCTATGATTTATCTGTCCGACCGTTTACTTTTAAAAGTACATTAATGTCCTCTTTTAACAGCCTCTCCTTTAACTGCCTGCCTCCCTTACTTAATGGGTCTAGGGGGATCGAGATCCTAAGTAGAATCTGTGTCTCTTCTGCATAACATCTCAGGCTACAAAAATATCAACTTATTTATTTTCATTTTGTGGAAGAGTACCTTCCCTCAGGAGAGCTGCTATCCGGGATGCTTTCCACCTTGTGTTTTCTTTCAGGCCTGATATCTGAGAGAGAATGGGGTCACTTCTGAAGAAATTGGCATGAAGAGGGAAGGAGGCACTGTGCTCTCTCTCCTTTGACATCTAAAGGAAGCAGTAGGAGAAGTGCAGGGATAGGCTGAGAGTGGCAGAGGAAGGGTGGGAAAAGGAGAGCAGTTGGGAAACTGCCAGGAGCAGCTAAGGGGCCACAGCCTGGTCTGCTAATGCCTTCAGGATCTAGCAGTTGGGCCAGTGGCTTCAAGGCTACAGTGTGGACAAATCAATCAACATGGTCTCCTTCAATAGCTGATGTTTTCCTTTGCAGACTGTAGGAAAAGGAATGAAAAATTCCTGAGCTCAAGTGGGTTGGAATAAATATAACATGTGCTTAACCATGATCCCTGTTCAGTGATTTTCACTTTCTGGAGATAAGCGTACGTATTAGTCAGCCAAAGTGGTGCTAATGCAAATTACCAGAAATTTGTTGGCATTTATAAAAGGGGTAGAAGCTACTGTTACCAGGCCATAAAGCGTAAATTACTTCCCTCACCAAAGTCTGTGGCCACGTGTCGGAGCAAGATGACTGCCGACATCTGCCAAGAGTTCGGGCTTCCTCGGTTCCTCTCCTCCCAGAGCTTGTTTCTCTCTGGGCTCAGATTTGCTTCTCTCCACAAGGCCAGCTGTAGACTATCAGGCAAACGGCTCTCTCCTTCCTCATGACCAAGCTCCTCTGTGTGCTTACTTCCCTGGGCTCCAGCATTAAAACTCCAACATCAAAACCCCAACTCTCCTCTTTTGCCATGTCTTTTATCTGTGAGTCCCCACCCCTTGGGTGGGGGTACTGACATGGCCCAATCAAAGCCCTAATCAAAATTTAATTAAGTAAATGTGAAACTTCAGACAGATGAGTTTACAAACAAAATCCAATATCAGTTTTTGGAATTCATAACTACATCAAACTACTACAGCATATTTAAAAATTACATGTGGGCCAGGAAACATTTTATAAAAAATACATTAATTAAATTTTACGATGATATGATCAATACGTTTTTCCTTAACCTCCAGACACCTTTTCAGATGAAGTAGCTTCACATTTAAAACAATGAGTTCAATTGTTCATCAAGAAAATAACACCCAAAATACACTATTTCTGCCCTTTGTTTCAGACTTTTTGGACACTCTTGAGTATCCCGATCCCCTAAATATAAGTCGAGCTGGCACTCATGAAGTACGAATGCTTCAGAATATCATTAAGTTTTTCTCATTCAATTGCAGTTCCAGTGCAGGCAGCCCCTGGTCAGTCTGTCCCCAAGTCCATGCTGTGCCCTTCTCATCTTCCATCTCGGGGTTGACTCCCTGCTCAACCTGTTTCCCAGGCTCCTGGGTTGGCTGGATTTTGCCTAAGTTCCATCAGGCTGGAGATTGGATAGCAGGGAGAGGGATGAAATGGGTTAGCCCCCTTTCTTCTCCATCAGAAAGACGTTTCTCTGTAGTTTCAACCTGAATCAGAATGGGGCTCCAGCAACATAACTTCTTCCATTTGCCCTCCAGCCTCACAGTGGTGTTTCTGCTATGGATGTTCAGCTCCTCACTTGTCTCACAGTGCTCCTCCTGGCTTCTCACAACTGTCACCGCCTATGAAACCAATTCCTTGCACCAAGTTCCTTTTCTTAGCAGGGACTCTGAATTCCAGACTGGCCCTAGCTGATAAGAGCTCTAAATCTGAGCCTCAGCGGAGTTGCAACACCTACTCTCCAGTTCATTGGACTCACCCAGGACAACCAACAAGGAGGTGAGGATTGACAACCACCATACCAAGGACACGAGAGAGCCGACAACTGCAAGCAAGAGAGTCCCATCCATCAGCTGTACGGGATCGAAGCCCTCTCTCAATTAGAGGTGGAGTGGATATCACCATGCCAGAATCCTCAGGACTGGGGAATGAACTATGGACTAGAGTGGACTTACTGGTATTCTACTATAGACATATTATGATTCTAGCAATGGAAGAAATTACATCATTGATGTGGAGGCAGTGGCCATTGGAGGCTCTGGGGTCAGGAGGAGGGAAAGACAGGTATAAAATGGGGGCTTTTTCAGGACTTGGGAATTGTCTTGAATGGCATTGCAATGACAGATATATGCCATTATATATCTTCCCAGAGCCTGCAGAATTGTGTGGGAAAGAGTGTAAACTACAATGTGAACTACAGTCCTTGCTCAGCGGCAATGGCCCAGGATGCATTTCTCAATTGCAATGAATGTGCCACTCTAATGAAGGATGTTGTTTATGTAGGAGGGTGGGAGAGGTGTGGGGAGCAGGACATATGGGAATTCCTATATTTTTTGTGTAACATTTATGTAATTTAAGAATCCTTAAAATTTTTAAAAAATATTTTAAAAAAAGAAAGAAAACTATAGACTATTAATTTTTTTCTTTAATTCATTCAACATTTACTGAGCAACTACATATGGCAGGTACTCTTTTAGCTGATTTAGCAGTGGACAAGAACAGTATTTGTTTTTATGAAACTTCCTTCATAATTTGGAGTAAGATGGACAATAAGTAAATATGTAAAATAACAGATGGGGGTAACTTTAATGCAGAGAATAAAAGTTAGGTGGTGTGAGAATGAGAGACTGAGTGCTACCTGGGACTGGGGAGCCAGTGATGGTGTGAGAGTGAGAGAGAGTGCTATTTGAGATTGGGGGGTCAGTGAAAGCCTCCCTGAGAAGGTAGCTATTGGAGCTGAGATGTGAAGGACAAGAATGGACCAGCTCGGTAAAGCAGAGGAGAGAGTATTCCAGGCAGAGTCAGAGAGACTTGAGCAGGAAGGAGCTTGGGATAATTGAGCAACAGAGAGATGAGGAAGGAGAAGCTCAGAGGAGTGTATATATAATTATATAATGCATGTATATAATGTATATATATAATTAACATATGCATCTATGATGTATATTAATATACCTTGCAGTACATAATTTATTCTATATAGTATACATAGTATGTTGATATATAATATACAATATGTTTATATATTTATCCTGTTGGTTCTGTTTCTCTGGAGAACCATCTGATGTCTGGAGATTTTTTTTTTCTTTTTTTTTTAAGTTATCGGGGCTGGGGAATGAACCCGGAACCTTGTATGTCGGAAGGGAAGCCCGGGGCTCAACTACTGAGCCACATCGGCTCTCCTGAGTTGGTTTCTTCTTTTGTTTGCTTGTTGGTTTTTTTTGTTTGTTTGTTTTTAAGAGGCACCGGGGACCCAAACTGGGACCTCCCATGTGGGAAGCAGGCACTCAACTGCTTGAGCCACATCTGCTTCCTAGAGACATCCTTATTTGCCATTAAAAAGATGAGTGTGGCCACTGTACAAAATGTGCATAAGAAAAGCCCATTGTCTCTAAGAACTTTATATTCAAGGTGAATAGCTGGCTGGAAATATGGGGAACGTAGGAGCAGTAATGAAAGAAGAAAATGTGAGTGACACTCATCTTAAACAATCAGCTGTAACTACTTTCCATTGGCAATACCGTTAGAAAAGAGCTAGAACATAGTATTACTATAAAATGATATGTGGATCAATATTTAAATGATCTTAGAAACTGCATTCTTCCATGTATATGTCAATCATTTGCTGGAGTAAGTATTGCCAGCTAAATCAGGGGAAAGAAATTCATATGTACTGAGCAAATAATCCATGCCAGACAATAGGCGGGTTATTCTTGCACTTGTTTTTTTTCAATAAGCCTCAGAAAAACCTTGTTTGCTCAGATGGAATAATGGAGGCTCACAAAGTTTCCATAAGTTTCCCTAGCTCTCAGTTTATAGATGTCAATTCATCATTTAAATATTTATGTATTACTCTAACATCCCTGTACTTTCTGTCAATGCCTTGCTTCTTCACAGAACATATTTCTCAGTGACAAGTTTCAGCGTCATGAAAATTTTTTATTATAATCATTAAAGATAATAGGAATAAATTAAGCAATGAATTGGAATATACAAACAATTTGTTTTTCTCTCATCCTTTGAGGAAAGGCAGAGCAAAAAGTAAATATATCTTGTTCCATCCTTTCAAGTTTCTGGAAAATAATAAATATTGAATGAGAGATGTAAATACAACACTGGGCTTAAAACCTCAATATAAGTTAAAATGAGATATTTAATGAATTCAACAGTTGCTTTAAAAAGAAAAATTCATAGCCCACTCTGGTATTGTGTCCTATACTTTTTTACCTTCATAAAGTAATCTTTGAAGCCTGGTTGATATTGTTCGGCCCATGTAATGGCTTAACTCCAAAGCCATCAACTGATTTACTGGTGAAATGGTCTATAGAAAATTGGTTCATATAATTGAGGGCAATAGAAAAATTGGCAGAAATAGTAGATACACAATCTTTCCAATTACTACAGCTGAACTATAGTCCTATCACAATTCAATATCTGTCGAGTGTTCTATGTAAAAATCCTAGGAGGAAGCAGAATTGAATAAGACATGGCTCTTTTGCTTGAGTTGCTTATAATCTATTTATCCCTTAACTTTTTAATCTGGGAAGAAGAACAAGAACTATTTCCTCAAAGTGACTTTCAGCACATTTTATTGAGACATAAAATTCCCTCAGTTTGTCGTGTAATGTCGTTTATTTAATCATCCTCAACTTTTTCAAGAACCATGCTTTTTAAAAAATTTGTTAAGCAAGTAATGACAGTTGAGGACTTGGAATAAAAGAATATCATGGATAATATTTTCTTGGTACAATCTTTTTTTTTTATCAACTCCTAACAATCCATGGTTATTGCAACCTCATGATTAATGCAACAACTATAACCAGCTTTAGGCAAAAAAAAAATTGACCTTAAACTTCAAGTCTCCTCACCTTTCAATTTTAGGAAATTGTCTGCTTCTCAGTTCTTTTATTTTGCTTATTTTGACTGTTTATCTTCCTCAAAGCATTAAGATCAAGCAATAGAAAAAACATTTATGAAATATTAAGTATTTAATTTTAAAACAATGGAATTTTCCCTCAAGAATCCCCAATTTTCTAAAAATCGATTCTCCAGTTATCATCATATCTTTATGTGATAAGGAAGAGGTCAGGGTTTTGATATTCAGGAAAAGTGAAACCTAGGTATGCAGAATCTACGAATAAAACTTTCCAGAGTGAAATAATAGAAGAGCTAGAGAGAGTGCATGTCCACAATGGTAAGAGAAAGACAGACAGATGTATTTCTGAATTCTCCTTCATTTTAGACCTTAAGTTACTGAAACCCCATTCTTCCTATTCCCTTATAAACATTAGCAGCAGCTAGAAGATGAATAAACATAAGAATACTGAACATAGAACCTTTCAGAAGGGAAAAACTATGTGGGTTCCTATCCAGCCCTGCAATTACCTCTATAAACTTGGAAATTTCTCAGACACTCTATACGCCTCTCTGAAAGAGGGGTTTGGACTAACCCCTTTTCAGCTCCAAGATTTCAGTATTCCATGACTGAATGTTTACATAATTGGCTTTCTAATAGCCCACTGCACACGGTATTAGGTGTAGAGAGTCATTTGACCTAGTTAGCATTTGAAATTATTTAACACAGCTTTACCATTTTTAAAAGAACTGCTAGGTTTTTTTTTTCCAACAGGTTTTTTTTCCTTAATCAGGATATGTTTGAATAAATTATATATGTGTGTGTGAGTGTGTATATACATTTATATGGAAAATAGTAAAACCCTACCATCTTACGTGGTACAATAAATTTAATTTGGACATAGCACTATTGGTGATTGACTCTTGGGCCTGCTACTCCCAGTCAGCTGGCTGAGCTCGTTCACTTCAAGCGTCTCATTAAGCTCTCAATAATACAGGCATTTCATGCCTTTGAATTTTTGGTCCCTGCTTATAGTTCTATGTTGGAATTTTACCGATAAATCTCAGTCTGTGACTATGTATTTACCTCAGCAATTGGATGCTTCCTTTTTGATTGTGACTTACAATGACTGTTCTATGTTAAGTGTGGAAAGATTTCAAACTGTCCATGGAATGGTCAGGAGATGGGCTGCCATTCCAGATTCCACCGCACTCGCAACACGCTTCTAGAACCTTTCCTGATCAATGGCTTCACAGCTGCAGGACACTGGCCAGACCGCCGTCCCAAAGGAGCCATCACTGACATGTCATGCAGGAAAGAGGCAGATTTGAATGAATTCTAACACCGGACTATTGGAATTTCTCACAGGCACAATGCAAATGGGCCCTCTAAAACAATTCTTCATCCTAGTTTCTTTTTCAGCATTTTTACAGGCAGGATTTTTCCCTTCTCCCTAGTTGAACAGGAAAGAACAAAAGTAGATTCCCCAAAGGAGGAATCATCTGTACTAAGTTTCTTCATGTAGGTCACCTCTGATCTGTTCTTGGTTGCATTTCAGCTGCTAAATTCCCCATGTCAAGCTTTCAGTTCTGATGGTTCTGCACATACATCTATTGCTTTCAAAAAAATTAAAAAGAATAATTGTCTGAATTTCCTGCTTTAATGTTGAAGGATACTATATATTTGACAGATGCCGTATACATTTTTGGTTATGTTAGTAGCATGAAACCAAGTACCAGAATACTTTACTTTGAGGCTTGTCTAAGTGGGCACATTTTAATATGTTAGCAGGAAAATAATGTCTCTCATTAAACAAGTGTCTAAGTTAAGGAGAAGAGCTGTCACCTATACTCCAATAGATTATAAACCAAATAGATTCTAAACCTTTGTGGTTAGCAGCCTTCCATACACCAGATCAGTTTTCCTAACCTTTTTCACTGCCATCACATTTCAGCCCAATAAATATCTCTTCGGCCCATTCCCTCCTCTTTATTCCAACTGGCAATGTCTTGGTTTAAGTCCATGGCAAGCCCTTCTTCACGACTAATCCATCATCTAATGTACCTCCTGGTGCTTCTAAAAAAGTAGGCCTTGGGCCGGCTAGATAGCTCAGTGGATAAGAGCGCCGGTGTACCACATGGGAGGCCCCGGGTTCAGTTCCGGGGACCTCTCTGAGCGGGCAGACAGCCTGGAGGAAGGCAAGCCACCGTGGGCAGGGCAAAGCCGCCGTGGTCGAGGCAAAAAAAAAAGCCTCCACGGGCAGGGCAGAGCCGCCACAGGCATGGCAAGTCACCCGTGAAACACGGAGCTGCTGCCTGCGAAGCACGGAAGCCAGGCAGCCCGCAAAACACAGAGCACTGCTGCCCGCAAAACATGGAGTGGAGCCACCCACGAACGGAGCAAGCCGCCTCCGCGGAGGGCCGACTCTGCACGTCACCGCAAAGACTGGGGGAGACAAGAAGCAGACATAGAAAAAACACAGAAGAATGGACACACAGCAAGAGCAAGCAGAAAGGGGGGGGGGGGATATGTAACCAAAAAATAATAATAAAATAAAATAAAAATAAAAGTATAAAAATAAATAAAAAAAAAATAAATTTAAAAAAGTAGGCCTTGACAATTCCCTTCTGCTTAAGAACCCTCCCTGAATCCTCACTGTCTATGAGATAAGAGTCAAATGCATTAACATTCAGAATCTCTGATGATCAGTCCCCAGTTTATTTACTGTCTCACTCACTTGTTGGTTTACTTCATCATTCAGCAATAGAATGGAAGTGTTCCACTAGAATGTAAGCTCCACAAGCGTATGGATTCTGTCTATTTTGTCCACTAATGTTTACCAAACCTCTGAAATAGTACCTGGCATAAAGTAAACGCTTAACAAATATTCTTAGAATTAATGGATTCAGCAACTCTTTGGCACTGGGAATCCAGAGAGCTTGAAATCCAGCAATGAAAGCCATTATCACCTTTTTTTTTTTGAGGAGTTGGCCAATTTTAAGATAAATTGACACTAAGTTTATGACAATATGTTACAGCAGCAACAGAAAACTAATGCAGTGCTCAACATATTCTCGGGAGATTGACCAAAGTGAACCTCCACCATGGGTTCCTATGATCAAAGTGAAAATTACTATCATTGAAATTTTGACAATAGAATATCAACATTTTCCAAACGAGGACATGTGCATATGGAAAATTAGCTACATTTTAAAGATAAAACAATAGTATTCTTCAGAAGTGGAATTTAGATTAAGCGATCTTCCAAAATGAATTGGAATCAGTGACTTACTATGAAAAAGGTAAAAACATGGAGCCTTTGGCATGTGTTTCCAAATATCTATGCCATCGAAGACTAACTTCAACATCAGGGAGAGTTCTGAGTTACAGTCTCTATCTCAGTCCAGTGCGCAGCAGTAAAGAAACTCAAACGGTGTAAGAATGGCAATTTGGAGGTAAGGAAGTCCAAAGGTAGGAATTAAATAGGAAATCTCCTTGAAAGAACAGGTTGGCCCAGGACTGCCATTTACATCTGAGCAGATCATGCATTGCACAGTGGGCAAGCTGTAGCTAAAACAAGAGGCTATGTGTTCTGGCACGAGGCAGCAACGTTCTAGAAGGGACCCCGTCACGGCAATACCTTAAGGCTCATAACTCTAAAAGGTGTTGTCCATACAGACTACTGTGTGAACCACATCCCCTGATGTCATGCTATGCAGTGGTTCTTGGTATCTTTTTCTAATTTGTTTGGCAAGGAATTCGCCAGTGACGGGTAATACTTTCTAATGTTCAAGATGGAGTCACATACGCAAACAGTCACCCTGGTGGACCTGACACTGGGTATAAATGTTAACTTTTTCTATTATTGAAATATAAGTTAGCCGGTAAGCAGATACAGAAAAAAAGAGGGGAGATGGGGTAAAATCTTGAGTTTGCAAGGGCTATTGGGACAAAGAAAAAAGAGGTCTCTGCCTCCACTCCCACAAGACCCTGTAGAGGTTATGAGTCACTGTTCCAAATAGAAGCAGGGGATAATTTCAGAATTTTTAGCCTCTTGGCATGGTACAGACTGTAGTCTTTTCTCAGGCTAAAAACCATGAAAATGAAAAATTCACCCTGAGCTATTCCCATCCTCTAAGGCTTTCCTCACAGAATCTGCCTTCTTTGGTTCTCTTTCCATTGCTTTCAGTTAGTGGTAAATTATATTTTGTCCAGAATTTGTAGTTGTTTTTTGTGGAAGGATTAGTCTAACAGGAGCTACACTGATATACTAGAAGCAGAACTCCTCACTGTCAAAGATGTCCAACTATTACTGGTTTTTCCCAGAAATATTGGTTATAAATGCCATGGTTATATCCCCCAGTTCTCCCCAGATAATCCACATTTAAGTCTTTGTCCTGGCATACCATCCAGTTTAGCATTTGTACTGAACAAAAGTATTCAGACTTGGACAATAAAACATTCAGTCCCTGTAGACATAAGACATATTAGCAAGAAACTTGTATTTTCTAGAACCCAAATCAAGAATAGGAAAGATTCATGAGACAGCAAAAAAGTGGGCTTCCACATCTACCTACCTTTTACCCAAAGAGAGAGAATTATATATTTGAAGACACCCTGGGGACAGTAACCTATTTCTATGTTAATTATGATAATATTCTGCCTAAGCTCTCTTTTGTTGAAATTTAATCCCATTTTCTCTCATCTTGGGCTTTGTATAAATTGATAGTGTGTTCCTTTCTTCCTTAAAATTACCCTTTATATACTTCGAGAGAATTAGGAAATCACCTCTTAGTCATATTTTCCAGACTAAGCTGCCTCAATACCTCTTTCTCCAATCATAAGTATACTGTTTTACTTCACTTTAATCATTTGACTTGCCTTTCTTCTCTCTGAACAGCGTTCCAAATCACTTTTTGAAAATATGAGCCCGACCCAATGGCCTAGGAAGTCCATTCCTAGGTATACAACCAGGAAATATAAGTGCCTATGTCCATAAAAAGACTTGTGACAAGAATGCTCATAGCAGCTTTAACCCAAGCCTCCTTCAACAAAAGAATAAACAAATCGTAAGTTCTTCAGACAAAGTTATCAAAGTGTGGGGGGTGGGGAATGTAACGTTAAATGAAAAAGAACATGGATGAGTCTCAAAAATATGAAAGAAGACAGACCCCAAAGAATGTACCCTATATGATTTCTTTTATATGAAACTTAAAAAAAAAAAAAACGAAAAATAATTTATGATGCTAGAAGAAAAAAAAAAAGTTTGTATTAGAATGTAGGTGTATGGATATGAGGGGGTGCTATTGACTGGAAAAGGGCATGAAGGAACTTCCTGGGGAGACGGAAATAGATATATCTTGTTATGGGTGGTGGCAACACAAGTTCTCATACGTTCAAACTTCATCACACTGTATCCTTCAGGGTTATGTATTTTACCAAATGAAATTTAGTGAAATTATACATAAACAAAAACACAGATATATGTGCATGTGCATTGGGGTATATAAATAAAAGCCCAACATTGCTTCCTAAAGAAAGTCCTCAGGAATAATACCTACAAAACTGAAATCTGCAGCCTCTTTCTTCCTAGCTGTTCTTTGTGGGAAAGAACAGACTGACTTCCTAACAGAAGGGAGAACAATTCTCAAGGGACTTGTGAGAATGTAGACTGTTTTACAGCAGTCCCATGAAAGCACGAACAAGACATCTCCAGGTGGGAAAATCCATCTGATGGGGACTGCTGTCCTTTGATGGCTCAAATAATTTCTGCCAGTGACAGAAAAGTCATCAAAAATTCAGTAATCAAATGCACTACCTCTGTTTCTCTGACCTAAAATGCCAGGTTGTGGGAGTTGTTAACAACATAGAAAAAAAGAGCATGGACTTCGAGGGAGGACAGACCTGTGTCTGTCCTATATTGATCACTACCCAGGTATGTGTCCCTATGACATAGGTGTTCGGTTTTTCCTTCTGGAAACTGGGATAATGTCATTGGATTATCCAGGTGAAACAATATATATGAACTGCTTAGTAAAGTGTTGGTAGAGAGAAGACTAATCAGTACCTTGAATATTTTCATCTATAGAAATTCTATGAAAAGGATGGTTGGGTTAATTCCCTCTTACCCATTTTACAAGAGCACTTATGGAAAATCCTGGCCTCCACAAAGAGCCAGTTCTATCCTAAGCACCGCATGATGCTTGTTAGAAGACAGTTCTGATAAGACCATGGAGGCTGAATGGAGCCTCACAGGAGTCAGGCAGTTTCAATTTGGTCCATGGTAAATGGCCAAGCACCACTTCCGCCAACTCTCGGTTAATTCTAGTATCTGGCCACAAGTGAGAACAGATGTGAGGCATGAAAGGACCACTGCAAATCTATCTACCAAGACCAGAGAAATGATTCAAGCTTTGGCCTCCTTACCCTGCGTCAGTTATGTCGCAATGCTTACAGAAAAGATTTCTTGTGCACCGGGAAAATCCAGCCGACTCAAGGAATGACTGTGGGGAAAGCTTTGACAACCAAGGGGCTGAGGATTGATTCTGGATTGCACAGCCAAGCTGCTGCTTTATATAGCCCTCCCCGCATGCCAACTGCCCAAATTTAAGCATCTGGCCAGTGACCAATAAGAGAACTGCTTGTAATTGCTGATAGCACAAAACTCATTTGCATAGTGACCCATCTGTTGGAGACAGTGTAACTACAGAGTTGTATCCTGCATGCATCTGTGGAAGGCAGGAATAACTGGGGAAAACAAGGGCTTCTGCTGCATTTCCCCAATGCCCTCTCTCCACTGCCCTTGCGCCCTGATGTACAGAGCTCTTGTCCCTTTTTTCAAGTGACGCTTAGCTGACTTTCTTCGGGACAATTATAATATTTATAACAAATTCTTTTCTTTTTTGTTACCTTTTCTTCCACATCTATATGTTCTTTGATATTTTTTAACAACTCAATATTATTGATACATGTTAATAAAGCATAAATCCATCCAAAGTGTGCAATCAATGGTATTTTGTGTAATCACATATTTGTGCATTCATTACTTCATTCTTAGAGCACTTTCATTATTCCAATAATAATAATAAAGAAAAAATAAACAAACAAAACTCATCACCTCTCC